>JACEFZ010009654.1:0-36911 GCA_014155875.1 Cepaea nemoralis | reverse complement strand
GGCCCCGCCCCTCAAGGGAGGCGGGCAGTCCATGGCATTTTCTGCCATCCAAGGAGGCTTTGTCACATTAAAAACTTGAAGGTTTCGATCGATGACAGAAAGTTGCGCCAAATGTCTACACACAGTCGGCATTTCTTTAATATGTTGTTGCTCGAGGAGGGACTATAGCGCCATCCGTCTGCAAGGCGGCAGCCAGCCTTTGATGTGATAGACGGAATTCTGGATTGGGTCGGCAAGATCTTTTGTTGTGGGGACAAGAATTCTCTAGATTACAGACGCAAGACTTTTTTGAAGTGCCGGGACAGGTCCCCAGATGAAAGCAAAATAGACGGCGGGTTGTTTCCACCCAGTCTAAACAGGAGGGAGAAAAATAGATTCTAGACTGTCTAGCGTCTAGACAGTTTTGTGACGTCATTTATACCCAGAATAAAAAAAACGGTTGAGATAAACTTTGGGTTAGTCGACCAAAAGTTGTGAACCGCTACGGACCGGTGCAGTATTTCTAGTTGTTTCTATAGAGAGAGACTATAGTGTCTATTGTTGATGTATATCGGCGGACATCGATCCAGTCTGTGATTTCATAGTCTCCATCTACAACATGAATAACTATATGGTTCCACTCGATTGTTCCAAGTTATTCTACCAAGAAGCTAGCAACAAAGTCATAGAAAGTGATGGCTCGAGTATTGAAGGCAGAGTTTACTGAGAGGCTTTTGCACTGGGCCCATAACCCAGATTGTCTGCAGGAACCTGGCCTCTACTGAGCAGGACATGATGATTATAAGTGTGTTTCTTAAGTGATAGTTTACATCACAGTAAATTCAGGACACTGAAAATAACACTTGTACCAGGAACACTAGTAGATATAACTACCTGGAACAGTAACATTGTGTGTTAATATTGGGAAAATCTTACAAGAAGTGACATACGAATATTTAGGTTTTCCAAAGTGACAATAATATTTGTAGGATTCTATGATCACAGAACATTTAATGAACAGACTAGTTACAATGTGTGTGTTAGATAGATGATCAATATTGGACTGCTTCCACTATTGAAGACCAAGCATCCTGAGTGTACACGAGCTATCTGAAGAAGTCGAAACTTGGCCTGAGAGACACATCACTTGGGTGAGGTTTTCTGTCCCTGATATGGTGTTGTGGTGTGGGCAGTACGATGATGAAGCAGACTGTGCTCCTTGGCTATTCGGTCTGATTCTGCATACACACTAGATTATACGACAGACATTCTACTCATACACACCTACACGACACTTTTCTCTATTAAACAAAGTTGTTGTTTCGTTAGAGCCAGTGTTGTTTAGTGTGTTTTGGGAAAAGAATGAGAGGGGGCTTGATATAGTAATAAAAGAGAGAGGGGGAGGGATCCAGGGATAGACGGGGTTTTGTAGACAGAAATCAAGAAGATCCTCAAGATATGGGGGTAACAGGATGTCGATGTTGATTCCCCTCACCCCAGGGATGACATATACCATATACAATAAAATATATTGACATCGGGATATCTTGACACGGAATATCTTGACAGGGGATCGCTTGACACGGGATATCTCGACACGGGACGGTGATATCAGATTAACGAGGATTAAATTAGGGTGAATGTGGATAGGAGTTATGACACATATCTTACCTGTTCACACTTCACACGTCTACATAGGTCTTTGGTCCTAATTCTACTCTTGTCACTGAGTGATTGCGTTGTGTTGTGCTATGTGGTGTTAAATATATAGATACATTTTAATTAGTGATTATCCATATATTCGTTTTGGAGATAATTTGCACTCAACCTGCTGACCTACCTCTCTGAAATATGACCACTCCTAAACTAGACATGGCAGAACTAAGGGCAAGGGGTAAAGAAATGGGCTTGTCGGGTTCTGCACTAACAGATTACATACATGAGGTGGAGAGAGATTTGCGTCAAGCAGAAAGAGAAGATCGGAAGGCAGAGATGGAATTAAGAAAGATGGAGTTAGAAACTAAGAGGATTGAAGCTGAGCAAGCAGCTAAGAAACTTGAAGCTGAGCAAGCCATTAGAAGGTTGGAACTTGTAGCCGAGCAAGCAGCTAAGAAACTGGAAGCTGAGCAAGCAACTAGGAAACTGGAAGCTGAGCAAGCAGCTAAGAAACTTGAAGCTGAACAAGCTGTTAAGAAACTTGAAGCTGAATAAGCTGTTAAGAAACTGGAAGCTGAGCAAGCTGCTAGGAATCTTGAGGCGGAGCAAGCTGCGAAGAGATTGGAAGCTAAACAGGAAGCTCAGAAAACGGAGCATGAGTACCGAATGCAAGAACTCGAGCTGAAGAGGCAATCTAGTGGGGAAACTGCGGGAGCAGTGGGAGGTTCCTCTCTCCCTGGCTCAACCCCAGTGGGTGGACATAGTTACCATGCTATGAATTTCCCACTAGCGGTCTATGAGGAAGACAAAGAGAAGATCGATCAGTACTTACAACGCTTCGAGGCCATGCCTGTTGCTATGGGTCTGGATCGTGACAAATGGTGTCTTAAGTTGTCCCAGGGATTACGCAGGACAGGTTACGAGGTCTATTCTCGCCTGCCGCCAGGACACGAGAACAATTACGATGAATTGAAAAAGGCTCTGCTGAAACGTTTCGAAGTTATGTCACATAGCTACCGGAAAAAATTTCGAACAGCGAAACGAGAACTGGGAGAGTTGTCTGCGTCTGAAATCCTATCTCCATAAGTGGATGTATATGGCTGAGTTCGCGCATGACTATGAGAGTCTGGAAGAGCAGATGATAGTCGACCAGGTGCAAAAGCAAATGTTGAAACCTCTCAGGACATTCTTGGGAGAACAAGGGGCGAAATGTATTGGCATGGTGACGAAATTGGCAGAACGGTTCGTCGAGGTACATGGGGAGGCGGGAGAAAACCTTTCCACAAACACCAAGAGTCAGGAGAAACATGACCGGAAGAAATCTAACAGCACAGGAACCAAGAAAGTGGAACAATATGTTAAAACTTCAGAGGATAGTTTGGAGAAGACCAAGGAGGGAAGCAAGAGCACTTCGAGCTCTTCACCAAAACGACCATGGTCGGAGAAGTGGTGTTCGATTTGTAAGTCGCCCTCTCACAGTACGAGGGAATGCAAATCGAAGGCTAAGAGCCCTCACTTCGCGGCGTGTAAAGTGGCTCCAAAGGAGGGTGCCACTAAAAATGTTGAGGTCGACAAGGAAGCTCACAACCAGGAGAGCTCACCGGAGTCCAGCAATAGAAAAGGACAGGGAAATGGTGTAAACACTGCAGGTCGAACACACATAATGCTAAAGACTGCATATTTAAGTCAGGAGATTCTCATTTCGTCGTGTGCCCTGTGGAACCTAAGGTGGAGGCCACCGAACAGGTCGAGGCCGAGGAAAAGACTCCAGACCAAGATAAGTCACCTGTAGTAGAATTGATAGAGGTTAACGGCCGTCAAGTGGAGTGTTTATATGACACTGGCCTGGACGGGAGGCCGTGATTTCTGCGGATCTGGTACACCCAGAACAATTCACAGGTGAAACAGGAGATACAGCCTGCACAGAAGAGTGCTGTAGCCATGAAGTTGCCAATCGCCAAAGTGGAGATTCGGTCAAGATATGTCACCGGCACAATCAAGGCCGCTGTATTGACTGATCCCATTTTTCCCGTCATCCTCGGTTTCCCGTATGTCTTTCTGGGAATGCCCAGGGAGCCAATCCATATGGGAGCAATTCAGACTCGCTCTCAGACGAGAACTGATCAGACAGAAGCAATTGTCACTAACCCACTGCCGGGGGAGTTGCGAACTGCCCAGAGTGAGGATGCAACCTTACGTCCTTGCTAGAAGAAGCTGCAGAGAAGTGCTGATCCACCAAAATGGGGGCAGTACTACATGAAGAATAGGATACTCTACAGGAGAGCCGGAAGGGGAGACAACCTACACGGTCAGTTGGTGGTCCCGAAGGCCTACCGTTCCCAGATTCTTCATATGGGGCATACCATCTCATTTTGTGGGCATATGGGTATTGCCGTCACCATGCAGCGAATTTCCTGCCATTACTATTGGCCGGGATTGACCGGTGATGTGCGTCAGTATGTGAAGTCATGCCCTGAGTGCCAGAGGGTGGAACCAAAACACTGGACAGCGCCAGCAGTCTTGGGTGAAGTGCCCATCATGAACTCTCCTTTTGAGAGGGTAGCCATCGATATCGTGGGTCCACTTCCTAGGACTAGGAAGAGGAATATTTACATACTCACAATGGTGGATTGCTGTACAATGCGGGGTGAAGCCATACCATTAACCACAATTGACTCGAAACGCATGGCTGATGCACTGATGGAGGCCTTTACCAGATTAGGCTTCCCTAATCAAATTCTGACGGACAATGGGTCCCAGTTTTGTGGGAAACTCATGGAGGAGGTATTTAGGGTGTTCCACTCTAACCATATACACACACCAGCCCTTACCTCCCTCAAGCCAATGGGCAAGTAGAGCATTTCGACGGCACGTTGATGACATTGCTCAGGAAACTGGCACAGGAAAAACCTGATAGGTGGGATGAATTTATCCCAGCAGCGCTTTTCGCCTATCGGGAAGTACCTCATGGCTCAACTGGACTACCACCTGATACTTTGCTGTTTGGTCGTCCAATCAAAGGACCATTAGAAGCCATGTTGAGGAGGGGACATCAGAAGAAGTGATCTCCTCTTATAAATACGTGGAGGAACTGAAAGAAAAACTTCACAAGGGATGGACTCTGGCAAATCAAAACTTGAAAAAAGCCAGAAAAAGACATGCGGCTTACTACAACCGTAGGTCTAAAGACAGATCTCTAGAGGTGGGAGACAAAGTCTTGTTGCTACTCCCAATGGGGACCAACAAACTGGAGATAGGTTGGCAAGGACCATTTCCCGTGGAGAGGGTGATATCCAGAACCAAATATCAGATCCAGATCCGGGGAAAGTCTAAGATTTTTCATATTAATCTCCTGCGGAAATATGAGGAGAGACCCGGAGACAAAGCAGCCCACCTCATGGCAATGGCAGTTGCAGTGGAGACTGAAATGGGAATGAACAAGGGCAGGGAAAATCCCCTGGTAGACCAGGAAACCGATGGGGATGTGCATGTGAACCCTGATCTGACTTCCCAGGAGAGGGAAAAGATTACCCAGGTTCTCGAGTCTCATAAGCGAATACTGACTGATAAACCAGGACGAACAAGGTTGGTTGAATTCGAGATTACCTTGACCACCCAAGAGCCTGTTCGCCAAAAAGTTTACCCAGTGCCATTCTCTAAAGAAAAGGCGCTGGAGGAGGAAATACAGAAACTGCTGAAGGATGACGTGATTGCGCCATTTTGTTACCCAACCAAGTGCATGATTGGTTACCAGACTCTGGAATTTCTAGGTCACACCATACCATCAATCAGGACAAATTGTCCCGGAGGAGAAGAACCTAGAAAAGATCAGACGTGCTCCAAGACCAAAAACGAAGAAGGATGTGTGATCCTTTCTCTCGTTGTGTGGGTTTTATCAAAAATTCATCCCACATTTCACTGAATTGGGAGCTCCATTAACGGAAACCTTGAAAAAGGGATTCCCGGATCAAATCGTATGGACACCCGAGTGCGAGAGTGCATACAGTCAGTTGAAGGAGGCCTTGGTCAGCAAACCTGTTTTACAGCTACCCGACCTGTCCAAGCCATTTGTGTTGAGAAAGGATGTGAGTGGGATTAGAATTGGGGCAGCCTTGGTACAGGAAGGGAAAGACGATGCTTCAGTTTTGAAACCAGTGGCATACGCAAGCAAGAAACTTCTCCTGGCTGAAAGGAATTATTCGACCGTCGAGAGAGAGAGTGTTTGTCTCTCGTATGGGCCGTGCAAAAATTCCAGCCCTTTTTTTATGGAGTTCAGTTTTGGATCCAGTCGGATCATCAAACCTTGATGTTCCTGACCACTTCTCAGAAGCCCAACGCCCGTTTGATGCGGTGGTCGTTGCTGCTTCAGCCCTACCACTTGACAGTGGAGTATATACCTGGGAAGGAAAATGTTGGAGCTGATTTCCTGTCTAGACATCCAGCTCCAGAGGACGAGGAATAGATAATCTGGATAGAACCTCCAATGAGAAAGAGTTGATGCGGACTACTCTCTTAGGAGGGGACCTATGTCACATTAAAAACTTGAAGGTTTTGATCGATGACAGAAAGTCACGCCAAATGTCTACACACAGTCATAATTTCTTTAATATGTTGTTGCTCAAGGAGGGACTATAGCGCCATTATAACAGTACTGGAGACTAAGGTGATGAGGTGTAAATAGAGCAAACGAGAAGTCATGGCAGTAGCTTCTGGAAGTCCCACTTTATTAATTCATTACAGTTGACATTATCAAATATAAACAGACTCTCACTCCAGATGTTGACATCATGTCTTGCCGGCAAGAGCTATAGTTGGTAACTAACTTGTTCTCTATCCTCATGTCACAGCGTGACATTCCCTAGTTACGTCCCAGCGGGGTGCTCACCCGCACATTGTTGAATACTAGACCCTTCCCCTTGCACACCAATCCAGATCCCCCATCAGAGAGACTCTGTTATATTCCTCTCTTCCCTCAACCGAGACTTTTCCCCGAAACGTCTTAAACCCAAAACCTATTTAACATCCTCAATTTATAACTTTTATGAGTGATCTTCTTTATAGGAACTTCTGTAATTCATGATAACTATCCGCTATTTCACTATTCCCTAATCACCTTACCCCAAATAGTCATATAACTTATAGCTAACTGCTATTCTCTCAGCCATTATAAAACTCCCCCTTATGTGCACACAATTACTTCTTCTTCATTACTTAATAAAAAGTTCACTAGATTCAAATCTTAACCCTACTGGAGCCCAGGTCAATTTAAAAAATTCACTTATACGTATTCAAATACATGATCCCCGGACCAGCAGGCAAGCATGCTAGTCACTTCACTACTATGGCTACCAACCACCACTACAAACAGCTTATTTTATTGTAAGAGAACAGCTGTGATAGAAAGCTGATCAAATACCCGTATGCCAAGTGACATCTGATACAACAGTCTTGCCAGTCACATTCCAAGATAATATTGTTTTGAAAACCTAACAGATGAAACTTAAATATTCAAATAATATTATCCTGCAACAAATAAATAACACTACAAGTTATATAGTCTGTCACTACCACTTCAAAGAAGAAAGTCCCTTGCTATTATCTCCATCCCAGGAAGTGAACCAAAGACATTTTTAGTCAACCATTGGTCACAGAGCCATTCAGCTTTAGCAATATCAACACGGAACGAAAGAAGAACAAGCATAATCAACACACTTTATTTACTAACATAGCAAATGTCAATAAGTGCACTATTATTCATAAAAATTTATTACGTTAACGTCTATTGCAAAGAATACACAAACTCATATTCCATCACCAGTTAAACAGAGTTAGCTAAACAAGTTAACCCAGTGAATTGTGAAATATGATAAACTAAACTAAGATTCTACACCAGAAAAGAACACAAACACAACGCAAACAAATGTTACAAGATTGATAAACCAACACAGAACTGGTGTCATTAGCCGCTACACGCTTCGGGATTTGCTGAGGAGGGAATCCGAGCACTTATGGACTCAATGGTTCGATGTGCAATGAGGATCTGTCAACTAAGTAACTAAACAAATGTTACACTCATTCATGCAACCCATGGACAGATCAGCCGGCATCACTGTTTCCCTGTCAGAATGTGGCTGTAACAGTTGCCAAAGTGCATGTGATAGATTAGTGTGGCAATATTAATTTGCTGTGGGCTTCAAATTAGTTGTGATAGGCACATCATTATTTGTAAATGTACAGGCTGAAATTATGGGCACAGTTATACAATTTTGTATACATAGTATGCTGTATATACACAATACAGAAATGGTTTAAACTGGCTGTTAGGACAGGGAAGACCAGCCAAGCAAATATAGCTGGCCATATTAACCTTCATTGAGTTATCTACCAGAGATATTTTGGCATGTTTTTTGGCTGTTCCTGTCAAGATTACTGTGATATCCTGTTCACTGTGAAATCCCATCATTAGAGACGGATGAGTGTTGAGTAAAGAGGAACACAACAACCATAAACATCACATCCGTGAAAGTAAAGTAAAGAGGAATACAACAACCATAAACATCACATCCGTGACAGTCAAGTCAAGGACCACCTCTCACACCATGAGCTGTACTGGGTATTTGGTGCTAGTCCCATAATTTTAAACCAATTGACATTCGATGGGTGATATGGTTGATTTGTTAAGGCACACAGTTATAATTTGAGTATTTTAGAGCTAAAGTTTGAATTAAAGAGACATCAAAATTAATACATTTATAAAGTTTCCTTCCTTAAGTGTTCTCCTGAGGTTCTTCACATGTCAGGCTTAAGTAACAGAAGCACTACAGGATTCACACAACATAAAGTAAAATAACTAGATAAATCCTTCAAGCTGAAATATACACATGTTGCACAGTAATGTCAATTGTCAACCACAGTAATTTTAAACTGACTATAATGTCTTTCTGTTTTCACAAAGCTGGTCTATGTAGATTAATCATGATGGCTTCCACAAATACTGTGCGAACATGCATATATTTCAGCTTGAAGGGTTTATCTAGTTATTTTACTTTATGTTATGTGAATTCTGCAGCATGTACCTGACGAGATGCAGCTAAATATGCCAGGCAATAAATCATATGATCTATTGTTTCTGTCTTCGTTATTCAAAAGCACCCAATGCAGTTTCAATGTTTATTTGAACTTGACCTAGTATTGCTCTACATGACACCTGTAACCGATAAAGCTATGAGTGTCTGGCCTGTGATGGTATAGAGGTACACATTTACGTAAAATGTTGACAACTTCTATTGGTGGTTTCTGGTGTACACTCACGCTGATGGAATGCCAGCCCAAAGAGGCATTATACCGCAGTCTCCTCAAAAAGCTTCTCAGATATTAAATTCAACTGCCCAAAATAGCTGACTGCTCAGCTCAGTGACTAACTCTACTTTATCACTCTATGTACTAGGCACTGCTCTGGCCTGATTGACCCTCACTGCACATCCCTGACTCTGCATTACTGGACAAGCCCTGAACGTGGCCTTGAATGAATGCCTGAACGAGTTCTTAAACATGACCTTGAACAAGACTGTGAACATGACCTAGAATGACTGTCTGAACAAGTCCTTGAACGTCTGTGTAAATGATGATCTGAACTAGACTTCAACCCAAACTCTGAACAAGACTTCCTGAATGTGACAATGAACAAACTCTGAACCAGACTTCATGAACGTGACACAGAACAAAACTCTGAAACAGATTTCTACCCACACGAGGTGGAAAACTAAACCCACACTTGAGGCGGTTGTAACCTCCCTTCTACCTTGAGGTGACCACTTTAGGCAGACCAACCTCAAACTGCTTCTGCTGCAACTTATTCTTCTTAAATACCCTTCTAATTCATCATTCTTTTCTTGTCAAACAAGAAGGTTAGGTTGAAGCACTTGTTCCTTGTTGAACATTCTAACTTCTAAACACCCTTCTTGAACCAGACATAATGAACCTGATGAGAGTTTGAACTTCCATGTGTAACTTTATTATCTTCCATGCAACTAACCCAAACCTGTTTACTTCTCTCTACCAGACACAACTAACCCAAACCTGTTTACTTCTCTCTACCAGACATAACAAACCCAACTAACCTTCTAAACTAAAACTTCACGTACCACTTTAACTTCCACTCAACTAACCAAACTAGTTTACTTCTCTCTCAACCAGACACGCCAAACCAAACTAGTTTACTTCTCTCAACCAGACACACCAAACCAAACTAGTTTACTTCTCTCAACCAGACACAATAAACTCAGTACACCTTCTACATCTAACTGTTCAAGTGTGCACCTACAGAGAAAAATTTGCAGACCGAGAAAGATGATGCTGGATAGACTGTATAGTGACACTGAGAAATGTTATCAGCAGAGTTGATCCTGAATAGGGACCGAGATCTGAGGAGATACATGAACATCTATGGTAGTTGGCAGGGCACATGATGATGATGCAGTCTCACATGTTTCTTCAGATTACAAGTCCAAGTGAAAGAAGCACCACAATCATCACACTTGTAAGGTTTTTCTCCTGTATGTGTTCTCTTGTTCATCAGTGCAGTTGAGTAAAAAAGAAGCACCACAATCATCACACTTGTAAGGTTTCTCTCCTGTGTGGTGTTCTGCTTATTTCTTCAGACTGCTAGTTGAGTAAAAGAAGCACCACAATCATCACACTTGTAAGGTTTCTCTCCTGTATGTGTTCCTTGTGATCTTCAGTTGCCACTTCAGTAAAAGAAGCACCCACAATCATCACACTTGTAAGGTTTCTCTCCTGTATGTGTTCTTTTGGTCTTCAGAGTGCTAGCTGAGTAAAAGAAGCACCACAATCATCACACTTGTAAGGTTTCTCTCCTGTATGTGTTCTCTTATGAGTCTTCAGAGTGCAGCCGAGCAAAAGAGCACCACAATCATCACACTTGTAAGGTTTCTCTCCTGTATGTGTTCGCTTGTGAGTCTTCAGGTTGCCAAGCTGAGTAAAAGAAGCACCACAATCATCACACTTGTAAGGTTTTTCTCCTGTATGTGTTCTGTTGTGAGTCTTCAGGTGGCCAAGCTGAGTAAAAGAAAGACCACAATCATAACACTTGTAAGGTTTCTCTCCTCTATGTGTTTGCTTGTGAGTCTTCAGGTGGCCAAGCTGAGTAAAAGAAAGACCACAATCATAACACTTGTAAGGTTTCTCTCCTCTATGTGTTTGCTTGTGAGTCTTCAGGTTGCCAAGCTGAGTAAAAGAAGCACCACAATCATCACACTTGTAAGGTTTCTCTCCTCTATGTGTTTGCTTGTGAGTCTTCAGGTTGCCAAGCTGAGTAAAAGAAGCACCACAATCATCACACTTGTGGGGTTTCTCTCCTCTATGTGTTTGCTTGTGAGTCTTCAGGTTGCCAAGCTGAGTAAAAGAAGCACCACAATCATCACACTTGTAAGGTTTCTCTCCTCTATGTGTTTGCTTGTGAGTCTTCAGGTTGCCAAGCTGAGTAAAAGAAGCACCACAATCATCACACTTGTAAGGTTTCTCTCCTCTATGTGTTTGCTTGTGAGTCTTCAGATTGCCAGCCTGAGTAAAAGAAGCACGGCAATCATCACACTTGTAAGGTTTTTCTTCTGTAGGTCTTCGCATATGTTTCTTCAAACTGTTAATTTGAATAAAAGAAGCACCACAATCATCACATATGTACGGTTTCTCTCCTGTATGTGTTTTTTTGTGAGTCTTCAGGTTGCCAATCTGAGTAAAAGAAGCACCACAATTATCCACTTGTACGGTTTCTCTCCTGTATGTGTTCTCTTATGCACCATCAGAGTGCTAGTTGTAGCAAAAGAAGCACCACAATCACCACACTTGTAAGGTTTCTCTCCTGTACATGCTCTCTTGTGGCACTTTAAAATGCCAGCGTGAGTAAAAGAAGCACCGCATTCATCACACTTGTAAGGTTTCTCTCCCGTATGTGTTCGCTTATGATTAATCAGAGTGCTAGATGCAGCAAAAGAAGCACCACAATCATCACACTTGTACGGTTTTCTCCTGTATGTGTTCGCTTATGCACCATCAGAGTGCTAGTTGCAGCAAAAGAAGCACCACAATTATCACACTTGTAAGGTTTCTCTCCTGTATGTCTTCGCATATGTCTCTTCAAGCTGTTAATTTGAATAAAAGAAGCACCACAATCATCACATATGTAAGGTTTCTCTCCTGTATGTGTTCTCTTGTGAGTCTTCAGGTTGCCAACCTGAGTAAAAGAAGCACCACAATCATCACACTTGTAAGGTTTCTCTCCTGTATGTCTTCGCATATGTCTCCTCAAGCTGTTAATTTGAATAAAAGAAGCACCACAATCATCACATGTGTAAGGTTTCTCTCCTTTATGTGTTTTCTTGTGATTCATGTTTCGTTGGCACTCTAGATGGTCATCTTGAAACAAAAAACTACCCCGTTCATTACATTTGTTTGACATCCCTTCAGAATATGTTCTCATATATCTGTCAACACAAACATTTGGACTAGAAATATCAGACAAGTCATCCTGTGTGAGTTCTTTGAGAGCAATAATTGACATAATCAAAAATGTCATCAAGAGACTTTGCAAAGCTCTGTGTATGTTTTACTTGTGTTTCCTTATTTTGCTGCTGACAATTCTCAATAGCCAGAGATAGTTTATTGTTTGTATCAATCACAGAAGACACATTTTCTGACATTTGACAACAATTTTCATGTTTTACTGATGCCTTATAACTGTTCTCAACCATTCTTGATTCTGAGTTGCTGTGTTCTGTCATTTCTTGAATGATGCTACCCCCATGTACTGTCTCCCATTTTACTGAAGCTGTGACTCCTGTCCTCACACGGAACATCTGATAGTTCTTGTTTCACAACCTTCATGTCAATGCTGCCATATGTCCACTTTTGTGAATGCTCTTGTATGGAGAGGTAAGGACTCCTTGGAGACCATAATTGTGTTTCTGAAACACAGCAAAGTACATAATTAATAGCCTCATGAATATACAAGGTATTGAGCAGATGTGTTTGTGTAATCAAACAGGCAAACACTGCAGCTATAGATAATCAATTTCAAGTGAAAGAAACATGGAGAAGAAGAATGATTAGTGCTGATGTATGATCTGTGCTGATGTATGATCTAGGCTGATGTATGATCTGTGCTGATGTATGATCTAGGCTGATGTATGATCTAGGCTGATGTATGATCTAGGCTGATGTATGATCTGTGCTGATGTATGATCTGTGCTGATGTATGATCTAAGCTGATGTATGATCTGGGCGAATGTATGATCTGTGCTGATGTATGATCTGTGCTGATGTATGATCTAAGCTGATGTATGATCTGGGCGAATGTATGATCTAAGATGATGTATGATCTGTGCTGATGTATGACCTAAGCTGATGTATGACCTAAGCTGATATATGATCTAAGCTGATATATGATCTAGGCTGATGTATGATCTAAGTTCAGGTATAATCTAAGAGAGGTGAAGTTACTGCACAATTGTAAATAACAGATGAACAGGTACTGCATTTTTAATTTAATTACTGACATTTTTCAATTATGAAGTCTATTTTAAATACTGTTATCTCTAAACAATGTATAACTGCAAGCAATATTGATATTTCAATGTAGCCACAATCAAGAGTGTTAATCTCCTGCCCCAAACTAACATTTATGGTGCAACTTGAGGTGACATATTAACGAAAACTACCTAAAACAAAACATCAAATAGAATGCTAGTAAAAAAAATAAATGTGGGGTTGCATGTCTAAGAAAAATAACGTTTTCTAAAAATATAACTTCAAAGCAAGCAAACAATAATTTAAAAAACACTTTTTCATTTCTTTAATTACATTATGTAACTTTCCTATCTCAACTATGTCCTGACATTCCATGTTATTACATTATGTAACTTTCCTATCTCAACTATGTCCTGACATTCCATGTTATTACATTATGTAACTTTCCTAGTCTCAACTATGTCCTGACATTCCATGTTATTACATTATGTAACTTTCCTATCTCAACTATGTCCTGACATTCCATGTTATTACATTATGTAACTTTCCTATCTCAACTATGTCCTGACATTCCATGTTATTACATTATGTAACTTTCCTATCTCAACTATGTCCTGACATTCCATGTTATTACATTATGTAACTTTCCTATCTCAACTATGTCCTGACATTCCATGTTCCTATTTTAAACTTGTCTTGGGAAGATAATGTGGTGGTTTTTCCTTGCCTTCCATATTCACACATGGGTGTTTTACCTCTGCTTTTGACAGACATTTCTGATTGTCAGGACAAGAGAGTGCCCTGCTCTCCTCAACTACAGAGTTGTTCACTGATCCCGGTGGATACTTAGGTCACACCTATGACCTTTTTTCCCCCAGTGTCTGAGTAGATTTATATTCTGATATTGTGTTGATATTGATGGTATAATGCTTTGACAATTCAGAAAACAATGGCAAACTCCTAAATGTAGAATTATCTAGTAAATCACAAACAGCCAATAGATGCTGGGGTTGAGTGCAACATCCTGTAAAGAATATTCAACTAATTGATACGCTATATTGCACTTAATCTTACCTTGACCTACACAGACTTCAGGTTGTTCTATCTTGACACGTGATGGTAGTTAACTCTCCATCTTTTGTCTACAGTCAGTCTGAAAGTATATGTAAGTTACATTTGTATGCAAACATAAACTATATAAATGAATTTGAAATTGTTTTTCAAGATGATGAATAATACAAAATGTCTTATGATTAATTCAAGATATGATTTCTGATATGTTAATCCTTACGTCCTGTTTAAGAATTTGAGTTTGGGAATCTATCACAGTGTAATTATATTAGTTTATCTTGACAAAATAACATAACAATACATGACAGCTTTATGGAAAATCCTTATTGCTTGTGTCACACAAATCATACACACATTAAAGCTGAGGCGATTCTTATAGCGACAGCTATTCTTTTTTGTATCTTTTACCCCCCTTCCATCCATCCAATAATGAGCCTTCAATTGGAGAGAAATACAAGAGAATCTTGTCATCAATATTCCCTCTAAACTGTTTCTTAGGAGCAAGAATTTTACTTTCTTAGCTTCTAACATGAAAGTTGTGAGCATCCCTACATTTGACAATTAGGTACATTTGGTCCCAATATTGTCTGCTTGTGTGTAGAATCTCGATGATCTGGACTTTGTTGATAACATCACCATCTTGTTCCACACACTAAAATCAGATGCACGATTTAGCTAAACACACTGGATAAGAGGTCAAAAATTCATAGGGAAAGACAAAGACAATGAGAACAAATCAAGCAAATGAGAACCTGATCTCCCTTGGTGAAAGTTCACTTCAAGAGGCAGAATTATACGCCTATATAGGTAGCAAAGTAGACACAGATGGGTCAACATACAAAGATATTAACATAAAAATGCAAAAGGCAAGAAGACTTTCATACCAATTGGACATTTGTGGAAGTCAAAAACATTAAACAAGAGATTGTTCAAGTAAAACATTAAAACAGTACTACTGTATGGATGAGAAACATGGAGAATGACACACAATTATTATTAATAACCCCGGGAAGGTTAACCCGGTCAACAAATACCCGCAGAAGTCAAATGTGTCAGCCTAACGGCGCAAGAACGCAGCTCTGCTGTAAACAGGCACAACGCAATCACGTCCAGAAAAAAAACTCTAGATGAACGCAGAAGAAGAAGAAGATTATTAATAAACTACAAACATTCATTAATTGTTAACTGGGCAAAATAGGTAGACTAAAATGGCATGACAGAATCACCCATGTGGAACTCCTGGAGAAAACTAAACAAATACAAGTGTATCAAGAAGGAATACAAGATGCTGTACTGCATATGACATACTCTGAGAACACACGAGAATTGTATCACGGGAAAAGCCTTTGTCCACAATTGACAGGGCAAATGAAATAAAGGAAGACCTACAAACACAAGGAGAACAGAGTTAGAGACAGAAATGAATAATATCAGGAGGACATGGGCGGCTACATGAGATAGCAACAAATAGAATGGCTTGGGCTGAATTGATTGATAGCCCATACCAAATTGGAGATAAAGTGAAAAAGAAAAGATTGTGATAAAATCCAATGTGGCAAGTCTCTAAGTATCATAAAATATACCAGGCCAGAGACATTTGATATTTGACCCCTGCCACAAAAGGCTTCCTTCCTATCTAGGTCTATGTCCATGGATTCCCACATTCTTTTGACAAAAGTCGACCAACTGGCAGTAGCATTTCTTTGTCAATTGTGCAGCTATAGGATACAATTCACTCACAACCAAATAATAATAGTGTATCCATTATAAGTGACTTTTAAGTGTCTTGAATGAATTACCATTGGATTTCATTTTGTCAGTTCTATCCAACTTATTTTTATTTTTTTTCCCATTCAATTATTTTCCCCAAAAATTAGGGAAGTGTCATGAAACTACCTAAAAACACTTGATGGGATGTCACAACAACTAGATTTAAAATTCATAGGTGAAAATTAAAGATAATAAGAATAATCAGCAAATGATAACCTGATTTTTCTTAATCTATAATAATAGATAAGAGAAGTAAAAAAAAAATTGTCTAGTTCTCTCTGAGTTCCCTAAGTGAAACCTCACTTCCAGAAGTGGAATCATAGATATATGTATGTACCAATTAAGACAAAGATAGGGAAACATATGATGATATTAAAATAAGCATATAAAAGGAGCTTCCATAGTGCTAAATTTTGTTAACTCGTTAAATCTTTACTCCTGTATGTATCAGAAACATGGAGAAAGTCTAAACCAATTATTCGTGGACTGCAAACATGCCTTAATTGACGCCTGTGTAGAATACAAGCTTTAAAGTGATTGTTATAGGATATAATAATAATCACTAAATAAGGGGTTCGATCGTGCCTTGACCCGAAATGAAACTGGAAATGATATACCGCGCCACCCCGCAATTATCCATTGTGTCCCCAAAATGGCTATGTAAAGACCATTCATGCTTATGATGTCATTCATTCATTCAAATATCACATGACAATAGCAAACGCCATCTTGGTTTCAGCAGAAAAGGTCTGTCTAATATTAGATGTGTATAAGAGACAGGTCTAATATTCCGCGCACAGCAATTGGTTGAAATTATCATGGCATTAAAATAAATTAAAATTATTTGGTATACTTACTGTAATTAATATTTTTCTAGCCCTGTTTATAGAAAGGCATTAATTTTAGAAAGATTTTTGAATTCCGATCCAATTTTACATATATTTGGACAGATTCATCACTGAACTTGCTTGATCTGTGGTTGAAAAAAAAAAATTTCTGCGAAGATATTATGACCGTGTGCCTTTGTGAAAGGGAAACCCAAAATGGCGGCCACGCATATCAATCGGACTGACATGTACACTTTGTAACATTTAAAACACTCAAAACATACAATTTAAACTACTAAAGTTAAAGAGAATACAATTTTAAAGATTAATAATAATTTATTTGTACACTTGTACTATTTTTTTATCATTTAACATGATGGAACATATTTTTGAAGTCAGTTTTCATATCCGTATATGACCCGTTTGAGACAATCTCACATGGCGGAAATAAATGGACACATTGAAGAGCTCTAAAGTTAAGGAAATCGTGTAAATTTCATGTCAGTGAGATACCGACACTCAGATATTAATATCTCCGCTTTTCACAGTTGAGGTACCTTTACATTTGGTTTTTCAAGGCCTATCAATCTGTGGTGGTCTCATTAGTAAATACTCAAATTGAAAATCATGATCAAACCTACTATTACTAATGAATAGAGTTGAATTCATGAAGAAAACTAAACAAACACAAGTGTATCAAGAGGTGAGGAAAAGACACTGATGCTAGGTATGACACAGATTGAAAACACCTGAAAATTAGTATAAAGTATAACAAGCACAAACTCCGTAGCTTCAGCGACGACAGCCAGGAGTTCAAAGGAAACTAAAAGAAACTACAACTAGCAATGTCAGTTACCGACCTTTATGAGAATGGGGCGAGAAAGGTGGGAGCATTTTTCCCAGAAAATTTTTAGCGACCACCCAGTGACTTCCGGTTTTTACCCACGTCCGCTTTTGATTCGATGTATTCGAAAACCACACGTCACAGATCAAGGGAAACAACTCTAATAAATGCTACTGTGGCTGTCTGCTAGGCTGCAAGTGACTGTCACTTAGAACTTTCTTCTCTTTAATTCATTTACATTTATTCATGAACAGTAAGCTAATTTGTCTTATAACTCCTTATTTTAAACTAACTGTTACTTTTTGTTGCATTTTTGAATTCTGCTTTCAATTTTACATATATTTGAAGAGTTTCAACAATACTCGCTTTCAATAGCGTTCAGGAAAAAATGATTAGCACAACCATGAAAATGAGATATGGCAGTCATAACACAAAATTCAAAATAGCGGCACTCATACAATAGTACTAAACTGTAGCGGACCTGTATTTATTTATAATTAGAACTGGTAATTTAACTACTAAAATGAAACAGAATACAAGTTTCATTTGTAGCAGTAATTTATCTGTGTACTTGTATAATTAAATAATCAAGCCACAGTAATAGAAAGCAAAATTTAATGTTCTTAGCTCCCTTTCTAATGGGCCACGATCAGCTGTGTTCATTTTACTCAGATTCCTTTGCACTTCCTGGTTATAGATCATGACACCAAAATATCAATAACTCCGCTTAGAATTGACGTAGTCTTCATTGAGATACCGTTGGATTCATCTTGTCAAGCTGTATCCATCGGTGATGGTTTCATAAGTAAAAACCCAATATTTTAAATATTGTCTATATATGCTACTATGAGCAGTCAAGCTGAAAAACATCTGATGGCTGTGGAAATGTGATTTCTGAGGAAAATGCAAAGAATACCATGAACAGACAGAAAAACCAATGAACAAGTCCTTCAAGAAACAAATGAAGATCGTAAACTGATTAGAGTCATTAGACGTAGACAGTCACAATTTTTTGGGCATGTTATGAGAAGAAATGAATTGGAAAACTTAGTGACAACTGGCAAGATCGAAGGGAAGAAGACCAAGGGGGAGACCGAGAAGTAAACACCTGGATGGCTTGGCCACATGGCATGGTCAAGACAGGAACGCAGAGCTGATCCAAGACTCTGGTGATGGAGTGAGATGGCAGAACATGACCGCCCATGCTTATCGGCATGGCACATGATGGATGGATGCTACTACCAAATGATTGAGCCCGGAATCGAACCTACAACTTTCTGAAGACGATGCAGGCTGTATGGCCACTGAGACACCCCCCCCCCCCCCCCCCCTTCCCAGTGAGATAGTATGGCGATATTCAACACCATTAAACGATAAATGAATAATTATGTAGTACTTTAGCAAGATGAAAAACATACTGACCAATAAAAAGATGTCATTTGTCAATTGAAACGAGGAAAAGAGTGTTGAGGGGCTACACAGAGCCTGTTCTTTTGTATGGATGTAAAACTTGGACAATGAACAGTCAAGCTGAAAGACATCTGATGGCTGCAGAAATGTGGTTTCTGAGGAAAATGCAAAGAATGCCATGGACAGACAAAAAAAACCAATGACCAAGTACTACAGGAGACAAATGACAATTGTAAACTGATTAGAGAAATTAGACGTAGACAGTCAAAATTTTTTGGACATGTTATGAGAAAAAATGGATTGGAGAACTTGGTGACAACTGGCAAGATCGAAGGGAACAGACCAAGGGGAAGACCGAGAAGTAAATACCTGGATGGCTTGGCCACATGGCATGTCTGGCATGGTTGAGACAGGAATACTGAGCTGATCCACGACTCTGGTGATCGAGTGAAATGATGAGTCATGGCCGCCCACGCTTTCCGGCATGGCACAAGATTGATTGATTAAGTACAATATTCAACATTACAAAACTGGGCACTCTTCCGAATTCCGGTCCCAAATAGTTCTGCAGTGAATAAGTTATTAGGGTTAGGGTTAGGGTTAGTTGTATAAAACTATTCACTGCAGAACTATTTGGGACCGGAATTAGGAAGAGTGCCCAAAACTGTAAGTGTGTTTTAGTCCAACATTCAACATAACTCATAAACATGCCGCCATGTTTCCACCAACTGCCGAATTAGTACAAGAACTAGAACTGGCCGGCCGTCATACTCATACTCCGATTGTGGCGCCGATACAATAAACTATAGCGGACCTGTATTTATTTACAATTAGAACTGGTAATTTAAGTACTAACATTAAACAGAATACAAATGTCATGTGTAGCAGTAATGTATCTGTGTACTTGCATAATATTTCAGCATTTTACATGACTGAAAATAATTTTCAAAGCCAGTTTTCAGACCTGTCTGTAAACTTGTAAGGTGTTAAGTAAGGAGTACTTTTTTTCTTGCAGCACTTAATTATTTAAATTTAAATACAGTACTGTAAAATAAGTTATATGTTTTAAATAAGTTAGTATTTAATTTTTAATTGCTGACTATTAATTAATTATTAGATACAGAACAGTGTGCTGTAATTGTAGAGCAGAAGTAGAATAGAAATCAATTTTTAGTGAACAGTTAATTATTTAATATTAATATTTTAATTTTTTTATTATTTAATATCTTAATAATTAATTAACTGCTGCTTAATTTGTGCAGCAGTCACAAACTTAGTTACTTACATTAATGTTTATAATATTTAATCAACAAAAGAAAGCTGTCGCAATGCAGTTAGTACATTAAGACAATATGATACATTTTCATGAATTGTTCTTTCACTAACGACGAACATTTCACATGACATTTAATTAATATAATAAATGTGCAGCTATTTTTAACTAGCAATTAGCTCACAGCACATCATAACAAAAAGACTTATAAGTCAAGTGCATCTTTGTCAGAGACTCTGAGACTCTTGTGCTTTGTATGATGCTTTTCGCCAGGCCGCCGTGTGGAAAGAGACTGAGAAAACCTGGTGCAATGAAGTTGATCCTCTCATTCCTCTCGACATTCTATCGAAAGAGGAATGTGACCTTTACTTTCCTGTTACCAAATCATAAGTAGAAACCCCATTTTAAAATATTCTCTGTATATGCAAATACTAATAATAATCATCATCAAGTGCCGGCTGGCGTAGGCGTTCATGGCTTTCCACAGATCTCGGTCTTTGGTGTTCTGGATCCTAATACTAAATTATATTATACACCTGCGTTATACACCTGAGAGAAGTGAGGAGTCTTGTTCATGCCAACGAACCAGGCATGCTAATACAGGAAAGTACTCTTACTAATAATTTACATATATTTAAAAAATTAGTTGTGAAACATAAAAAGCAATTAACCAAAGAATGGCCATCACTTGTGACACTCTTTCTTGAACCATTTCCTGTGACATTCAAGATTCTGCCTGTCACACCTACTTTGCCACAGCCTGTGTCAATTTGATAAAACAATTCAGGTGCACACCTTCCTGTGGTGAGTTTCTATATATTTGAATAACGAAGACACAAACAATAGATTGCACGATTTATTGCCTGGCATATTTCGCTGCATCTCGTCAGGTACATATTGCAGAAATCACACAACTTACGTGAATTAACTAGATAAATCCTTCAAACTGAAATATACACATGTTCGCACAGTAATGTCGATTGTCTACCACGGTAATTTTAAACTGACTAACATGTCTTTCTGCTTGCACAAGGACGGCTTACGAAGGTTGATTATTATAGCTTCAGCAAACTTTAACAATCGACTACTTTGTGTGTTGAACAACACACGGAAGGCACTGTCTCTTTCAACCACGTGACCGCTCTCGAGCACATGTCTCCCGACCGATGAAGCCGGACTGTTCCGGTGTGTCGGCCTGCCTAGGCTACCATCTTCTGTGTGTAGTATCTTGTCCACCCAATTCGGAATGTATAGCTATTAAAATTATGTACCGCCGACATTCAATTCAACTGTCTAAACAAGTTATATTGCCAAATTGACCGAGTGGCCATGGGGAGCCCACTTGGACCTATTCATCTCCTCGGAAGGTTAGCTGGATGAAATATTTCACTTGCCTCTTTTTTTTCTTTTTGTACTGCAACAAATCTGAAAATATAAAAATATAAAATTACACAGAGTAATGAAGCTTACATAAAAGAATAACGAAAAACACAGGACGTTTTAACTAGCTTCATCAGCAAACAAATACCTACACAAAATACAATAAATAATCACGGAGAAGACCCTCCAGTGACTACATTGTTAATTAGGTCACGGCACATCCTATCAAAAAATAAATAATACGTCAAGTTAGGCCTCGCCGCCCCGGACGCAATGATATATGGCACAACGTTGTCCTGTTTAAAAATAAACAAGCCACGGTAATAGAAGGCAAATAATAAACAATTGGCGGCCATTTTAAATTGTTAATTAGGTCACGGCACATCCTATAAAAAAATAAAAAATACGTCAAGTTAGGCCTTCGCCGCCCCGGACGCAATGATATATGGCACAACGTTGTCCGTTTAAAAATAAACAAGCCACGGTAATAGAAGGCAAATAATAAACAATTGGCTGGCCATTTTAAATTGTTAATTAGGTCACGGCACATCCTATAAAAAAAATAAAAAATACGTCAAGTTAGGCCTCGCCGCCCCGGACGCAATGATATATGGCACAACGTTGTCCGTTTAAAAATAAACAAGCCACGGTAATAGAAGGCAAATAATAAACAATTGGCGGCCATTTTAAATTGTTAATTAGGTCACGGCACATCCTATAAAAAAAATAAAAAATACGTCAAGTTAGGCCTCGCCGCCCCGGACGCAATGATATATGGCACAACGTTGTCCGTTTAAAAATAAACAAGCCACGGTAATAGAAGGCAAATAATAAACAATTGGCGGCCATTTTAAATTGTTAATTAGGTCACGGCACATCCTATAAAAAAAATAAAAAATACGTCAAGTTAGGCCTCGCCGCCCCGGACGCAATGATATATGGCACAACTGTTGTCCGTTTAAAAATAAACAAGCCACGGTAATAGAAGGCAAATAATAAACAATTGGCGGCCATTTTAAATTGTTAATTAGGTCACGGCACATCCTATAAAAAAAATTAAAAATACATCAAGGTAGGCCTCGCCGCCGCGGACGCAATGATATATGGCACAACGTTGTCCGTTTACAAATAAACAAGTCATGGTAATAGAAGGCAAATAATAAAAAATTGGTGGCCATTTTAAATTGTTAATTAGGTCACGGCACATCCTATAAAAAAAATAAAAAATACGTCAAGGTAGGCCTCGCCGCCCCAGACGCAATGATATACGGCACAATGTTGTCCGTTTACAAATAAACAAGCCACGGTAATGGAAGGCAAATAATAAACAATTGGCGGCCATTTTAAATTGTTAATTAGGTCACGGCGCATCCTATAAAAAAATTTAAATATACGTCACGGTAGGCCTCGCCGCCCCGGACGCAATGATATATGGCACAATGTTGTCCGTTTACAAATAAACAAGCCATGGTAATAGAAGGCAAATAATAAACAATTGGCGGCCATTTTAAATTGTTAATTAGGTCACGGCGCATCCTATAAAAAAATTTAAATATACGTCACGGTAGGCCTCGCCGCCCCGGACGCAATGATATATGGCACAACGTTGTCCGTTTAAAAATAAACAAGCCACGGTAATGGAAGGCAGAATTTCTCAGCTTCCAATCTTAGGGCCGCGATAAATCCTGACTTATCAGTTAATTTATCATTGCACTTCCTGGTATTAAATTACGTCACCAGAAAATTCATAACTCCACTTGGAATTAACGGACACTCTTCGTTGAGATACCGTTGGGTTCCAAGCTCTATCTAACTGGTATGATTTCATAAGTAAAAACCCAATTTTTAAATATTTAAAATATTGACCACAATTGCTACTAGTTACTAGTAATACTAGTAGTAGTACTACTAGGTAAGTTTTACGTTCAGTAGTTCGACAAACCGTAGTTTGCTTTCTGAACGACCGGCGCCCATACCAACACGTTATAACACAACGCGACACGGTCTGCTGCACAAATCGGTCGCGGCTGCGTTTCGAACACCTGTAAGCGGCTCACCAACCGCGTTCGCAAGCCTTTGGCCACGGAACGCGACAACAATGGCATGACATTACCGAAACAAAACATACATACTTACCACAAATAAATTCAAATGCATTCATTGGCACTCACAGAAATACAGCACAGACTGGAACCTGCCTTTGCTTTCTTAGTTTGTGAATTTACTTCTCGTGCTGTTGAGTTGAGCTAAACACCGACATCACTTGCACATTAGGACATTCCCACAGACTCGTTCAGCAACCAGGAGCGATGCACCAACCGTCAGGCTGTTTAGTGCTCTCACTGGGCGGAAGTAACATTGTCCCGTGCGCAGAAGGTCACAGCGCATCATCATCATCGTCCACTTCTGTCGTCAAGCGTCGGGGGGGGGGGGGGGGGGGGGGGGGGGGGGGGGGGGGGGGGGGGGGGGGGGGGGGGGGGGGGGGGGGGGGGGGGGGGGGGGGGGGAGGGGGGGGGAATAATTTGCACTCCAGCGCCCGATTCGGCTGCACTGGATAGAGTCATTCCGTGTGATTGTACAATGTCTTTGATGTCGTCAATCCATTTTCTTCTTGGACGTCCTCTTGGTCTCGTCGCAGATGATCTTTGATGTAAGGCCGGTGATGGTAGTTGTTGGTGTTGCATTCTAACGACATGGCCAAACCAACTTGATCTTCTGTCTTTCAATAAATGTGGCACAAGGTGTTGACCCCACTGTCTGTCTGATAATAGCATTTCTTACTCGGTCTTGGATTGTTAAGTTGGCAGCTCTCCTCAGGCATCTCATCTCGCAGGTGTTGATTTTGCGAAAGTGTGATTTGGATAAAGTCCAAGTTTGAGATTGGTAGCATAGGGTTGATCAAGCCATCATCATCAAGTGCCATGCCGACTGGCGTAGGCGTTCATGATTCCCCCACGGATCTCGGTCCTTGGTTTTCTGAATCAACTCTACCGTTGATATTCCTCCATGCCACCGTCACAATCCATCCAGCATAATTTCTCTTGGTCTGCCTCTGCCTCTCTTCCCCTCAATCTTCCCAGTTGTCACGATGTTCTCCAATGCCTCTCTTCTCATCAATCAATCAATCATGTGCCATGCCGGAAAGCGTGGACGGTCATGACTCGTCATTTCACTCGATCACCTGCGTCGTGGATCAGCTCAATGTTCTGTCTCGTCCATGTCATGTGGCCAAGCAATCCAGGTATTTTCCTCTCGGTCTTCCTCTTGGTCTCAGTTATCAGTTGGGGTATCTTCATTGCACTCCGGACATGTCCATAGGTGCTCAGATCCTCCCCCAGCATATGCATTAGCGTCCGGTGGCTAATAGTGCCAGTTCTGTGTTGGTTTACGAGGCGCCTTCAGTTAGTTATCAGTTATCAGTTGGGGTATCTTCGTTGCACTCCGGACATGTCCATAGGTGCTCAGATCCTCCCCCCAGCATATGCATCAGCGTCCGGTGGCTAATAGTGCCAGTTCTGTGTTGGTTGACGAGGCGCTTTGTTTTCCCGATGTACCTCTCGCGTCTGGCTGTGCCGATTCTTACTCCCAGGTCTTTCATCCTGGACAGCGATGTGGAATCATTGACGTCAAAGTCCTCTGTTCTCGCCATATCTTTAAGGACGTTAATAACATCGGCACGATCCATGGGCTGGCCATCTACAGGGGGTGCAGAGCCAGCCAGTTTGTCAGCTCGTTCATTTCCCTCGACTCCCGCATGTCCCGGGACGAAGATGAAGGTGACTTTACGGACAACAGACTTCCGCAGCGATTCAGTCCACTGTCTACGTACAGATCCAGCTTCGACCTTCTGAATCATGCTCATTGAATCACTTAGTACACACACGTTGGTATAATGCTGTGATTCCAGCCATATGAAAGCCTGTGTAACTGCCATCACCTCCATCGTCATGCTGCTCGTGGTCATAGAGTGGGCACCACTGGATTCTTGAACTGTTCGGCCCGCTGAACGGGCTGTAAATGCCCACGCACTTCTCTGCTGCTTTACAACAGATCCATCTGTATAGATGAGCACTTCGGGGCTATCTGAGTGTTCATAGATGAGCGCGTTAACCTCTGCATTGACAGCGGCAGGGTTCTGCTCTCTGCACCGTCTGTCGAGTGTGATAATGCAGGAGAAAGTGCACTTAAAAGCTGGAGGCACCGGCACCCATTCCTTGCCGGGGTTGATACTGGTAAGACTGCAGACCTTGTCTGACGACATCTTCCGCCCGACCCATCCATGATTTGCCCCTCTTTAGCCTGTCACCCTTTTCTCTGAATATAGCGTCATGCAGAGGGTGCTGCTCATCTGCACTTATTTTTAAGTATGCACGAGCTCTCCAGATCTTGATCCTGTGTTCCATTGTCGGGAAGTCAAGGAGGTATCTCATTGCTACACAGCTGGTGTCTCTCGTGCAGCCCAAAATGATGCGCATGGCTTCGTTTTGTACCTTTTCAAGTCTTCCAATCTGTGTAGGGCTGACAGTGAGGATGGCCAGGGCATACTCGATGCGTGAAAGCACAAGTCCTTGGAACAGAAGTATTAGCAGTCTTTGCTCGATATTGGCAGTCGCCATGACTCTCATTGCTGACAAACCTTTTCGAGCCTTCGTTATGACATAATCGACATGATCTCTGAAGGACAGGCTACGATCAAGCCTCACGCCAAGATATGTCATTGACTGGGTTCTACTCAAACTGCTCCCATCCATTCTTACTGCCGGCAGGTCTGTTTTCACAATATGGTTGTTTAGTGAGAACCATGTAACCGTTGCCTTTGCAGGGTTGACAAGGGCATCGGCATCAGCACACCATGAGGAAATTCGATCTAGTTCGCCCTGCATATCATTGGCAACCACCTGTCTATCTCGACCCTGTCGATACACGAGGATGTCGTCAACGAATGACAGAGTCCTACCCCTCCCGTCCAACTGTTGTTCAGTGATCGGCACCGTATACACGTTGAATAGTACTGGTGACAGTGGTGAACCCTGCGGCAATCCTGGACATATCGTTATCGGCTCAGAAGACCAACTCCCGCATCTTAGCACCACCTTCCTTTGGAGCAGAACTGCAGCTATCCATCGTACAAGGTGAGGGTGCACTTTCAGTCTGAGGAGGGTTTGCATCAAGTGCTCGAACGATACTCTGTTATATGCGTCCTCTAAGTCTATGGCGGCAGCACATGTCTCTTCTCTGACCTGAATTCCTTCGTAAACATCTTGAGCAAAGACCGCTGCATTCAGCCATGACTCTTTGTTGCGTCTGTATCCTCCAAGTGTGGGCGGGAAGCAGCCGAGCTGTTCCAAGTCCCTTGGACGAGGCGCCTTGTTTTCCCGATGTACCTCTCGCGTCTGGCTGTGCCGATTCTTACTCCCAGGTCTTTCATCCTGGACAGCGATGTGGAATCATTGACGTCAAAGTCCTCTGTTCTCGCCATATCTTTAAGGACGTTAATAACATCGGCACGATCCTTGGGCTGGCCATCTACAGGGGGTGCAGAGCCAGCCAGTTTGTCAGCTCGTTCATTTCCCTCGACTCCCGCATGTCCCGGGACGAAGATGAAGGTGACTTTACGGACAACAGACTTCCGCAGCGATTCAGTCCACTGTCTACGTACAGATCCAGCTTCGACCTTCTGAAACATGCTCATTGAATCACTTAGTACACACACGTTGGTATAATGCTGTGACTCCAGCCATATGAAAGCCTGTGTAACTGCCATCACCTCCATCGTCATGCTGCTCGTGGTCATAGAGTGGGCACCACTGGATTCTTGAACTGTTCGGCCCGCTGAACGGGCTGTAAATGCCCACGCACTTCTCTGCTGCTTTACCACAGATCCATCTGTATAGATGAGCACTTCGGGGCTATCTGAGTGTTCATAGATGAGCGCGTTAACCTCTGCATTGACAGCGGCAGGGTTCTGCTCTCTGCACCGTCTGTCGAGTGTGATAATGCAGGAGAAAGTGCACTTAAAAGCTGGAGGCACCGGCACCCATTCCTTGCCGGGGTTGATACTGGTAAGACTGCAGACTTGTCTGACGACATCTTCCGCCCGACCCATCCATGATTTGCCCCTCTTTAGCCTGTCACCCTTTTCTCTGAATATAGCGTCATGCAGAGGGTGCTGCTCATCTGCACTTATTTTTAAGTATGCACGAGCTCTCCAGATCTTGATCCTGTGTTCCATTGTCGGGAAGTCAAGGAGGTATCTCATTGCTACACAGCTGGTGTCTCTCGTGCAGCCCAAAATGATGCGCATGGCTTCGTTCTGTACCTTTTCAAGTCTTCCAATCTGTGTAGGGCTGACAGTGAGGATGGCCAGGGCATACTCGATGCGTGAAAGCACAAGTCCTTGGAACAGAAGTATTAGCAGTCTTTGCTCGATATTGGCAGTCGCCATGACTCTCATTGCTGACAAACCTTTTCGAGCCTTCGTTATGACATAATCGACATGATCTCTGAAGGACAGGCTACGATCAAGCCTCACGCCAAGATATGTCATTGACTGGGTTCTACTCAAACTGCTCCCATCCATTCTTACTGCCGGCAGGTCTGTTTTCACAATATGGTTGTTTAGTGAGAACCATGTAACCGTTGCCTTTGCAGGGTTGACAAGGGCACCGGCATCAGCACACCTAAGGAAATGCGATCTAGTTCGCCCTGCATATCATTGGCAACCACCTGTCTATCTCGACCCTGTCGATACACGAGGATGTCGTCAACGAATGACTGAGTCCTACCCCTCCCGTCCAACTGTTGTTCAGTGATCGGCACCGTATACACGTTGAATAGTACTGGTGACAGTGGTGAACCATGCGGCAATCCTGGACATATCGTTATCGGCTCAGAAGACCAACTCCCGCATCTTAGCACCACCTTCCTTTGGAGCAGAACTGCAGCTATCCATCGTACAAGGTGAGGGTGCACTTTCAGTCTGAGGAGGGTTTGCATCAAGTGCTCGAACGATACTCTGTTATATGCGTCCTCTAAGTCTATGGCGGCCGCACATGTCTCTTCTCTGACCTGAAATCCTTCGTAAACATCTTGAGCAAAGACCGCTGCATTCAGCCATGACTCTTTGTTGCGTCTGTATCCTCCAAGTGTGGGCGGGAAGCAGCCGAGCTGTTCCAAGTCCCTTGGACGAGGCGCCTTGTTTTCCCGATGTACCTCTCGCGTCTGGCCGTGCCGATTTTTACTTCCAAGTCTTTCATCCTGGACAGCGATGTGGATTCACTGACGTCAAAGTCCTCTGTTCTCGCCATATCTTTGAGGACGTTAATAACATCGGCACGATCCATGGGCTGGCCATCTACAGGGGGTGCAGAGCCAGCCAGTTTGTCAGCTCGTTCATTTCCCTCGACTCCCGCATGTCCCGGGACGAAGACTTTACGGACAACAGACTTCCGCAGAGACTCAATCCACTGTCTACGTACAGATCCAGCTTCGATCTTCTGAATCATGCTCATTGAATCACTTTGTACACACACGTTGGTATAATGCTGTGATTCCAGCCATATGAAAGCCTGTGTAACTGCCATCACCTCCATCGTCATGGTGCTCGTGGTCATAGAGTGGAGCACCACTGGATTCTTGAACGGTTCGGCCCGCTGAACGGGCTGTAAATGCCCACGCACTTCTCTGCTGCTTTACAACAGATCCATCTGTATAGATGAGCACTTCGGTGCTATCTGAGTGTTCATAGATGAGCGCGTTAACCTCTGCATTGACAGCGGCAGGGTTCTCCTCTCTGCACCGTCTGTCGAGTGTGATAATGCAGGAGAAAGTGCACTTAAAAGCTGGAGGCACCTGCACCCATTCCTTGCCGGGGTTGATACTGATAAGACTGCAGACCTGTCTGACAACATCTTCCTCCCGACCCATCCATGATTTGCCCCTCTTTAGCCTGTCACCCTTTTCTCTGAATATAGCGTCATGCAGAGGGTGCTGCTCATCTGCACTTATTTTTAAGTATGCACGAGCTCTCCAGATCTTGATCCTGTGTTCCATTGTCGGGAAGTCAAGGAGGTATCTCATTGCTACACAGCTGGTGTCTCTCGTGCAGCCCAAAATGATGCGCATGGCTTCGTTCTGTACCTTTTCAAGTCTTCCAATCTGTGTAGGGCTGACAGTGAGGATGGCCAGGGCTGGGCATACTCGATGCGTGAAAGCACCAGTCCTTGGAACAGAAGTATTAGCAGTCTTTGCTCGATATTGGCAGTCGCCATGACTCTCATTGCTGACAAACCTTTTCGAGCTTTCGTTATGACATAATCGACATGATCTCTGAAGGACAGGCTACGATCAAGCCTCACGCCAAGATATGTCATTGACTGGGTTCTACTCAAAATGCTTCCATCCATTCTTACTCCCGGCAGGTCTGTATTCACAATATGGTTGTTTAGGGAGAACCATGTAACCGATGCCTTTTCAGGGTTGACAAGGGCACCGAAAACAGCACACCATGAGGAAATTCGATCCAGTTCGCCCTGCATATCATTGGCAACCGCCTGTCTATCTCGACCCTGTCGATACACGAGAATGTCGTCAGCAACTACCCCTCCCGTCCAACTGTTGTTCAGTGATCGGCACCGTATACACGTTGAATAGTACTGGTGACAGTGGTGAGCCCTGCGGCAATCCTGGACATATCCGTTATCGGCTCAGAAGACCAACTCCCGCAGCACCTTCCTTTGGAGCAGAACTGCAGCTATCCATCGTACAAGGTGAGGGTGCACTTTCAGTCTGAGGAGGGTTTGCATCAAGTGCTCGAAAGATACTCTATTATATGCGTCCTCTAAGTCTATGGCGGCCGCACATGTCTCTTCTCCGACCTGAAATCCTTCGTAAACATCTTGAGCAAAGACCGCCGCATTCAGCCATGATTCTTTGTTGCGTCTGTATCCTCCAAGTGTGGGCGGGAAGCAGCTGTGTTGTTTCAAGCCACAAGCAATTCTGTGTGCTACAATTTTCTCCAGTTACTTGCCAGCAGTGTTCTGCATCGTAATGATTCTGTAGCCGCTTATCTTGGAATGGTCTTTGTTCGGTTTTGGCAGCGGCAGCAAGTAGCTGTGTGGCCATTCTTCTTTCATCTGACTCCTCTGGATACTGGTGTTGAATTCTCTGGCCAGTTCTTCCATGTCATCATCTGATATCACCAGTAGGTCACCATATCGGATGCCGTCTGGGCCTGGGGCGGTGTTAGGTGATTTCTTGAGCATCGCACGCATTATCTCAGCTGTGATTATCCATTCTTCGTCTGTCCCGACCCCCTCGCACAACTGAGAGTGTCGTTGTGGTCCTCTGTCTGGCGGGCTCGTCATTCTGGCCAGTCTGCTCTATGTAGCGTGCAAGAAGGGCCTTACCTTAATCCTGCATCCGATTTTTTCCATGTGAGGTCTGTGCCTTGAAAGTCTGGAATACACCTACGTTGTGCAGCACCGTTCATGCTCTTATGGAGGCGCCAGAATGTCGTAAGAGCTCGCTCGGAGCACACCTTTCTGCAGAACTCGTCCCATTTCTCGGCCGTGGCCTGTTTGGCGCAGGATTTGAATAAAGTCATCGGCCTACGGACCTCTGTCTTAAGGTTCGCCAACTCAACTTGTGGCATGTTAGCCTTTCTGGCCTTTTGCCAGTCTTTGACAGCCTGCAGACTGGCATTGTAACCACTGCGTGCGATTGGGACTCTTTTTTCCACCTTTAGTAACGCTCTCGAGGTAGGCTGCACATGCTGCCGGCTCAGCATCTTATCTCTATGCAGCAGAGAGCGAGTAACGGCCAGGTCCTCTCATCTTGGGGATCCCTCAGCTGAGAGCCATAGAACAAGTATCTGGACGAAGCGTGTAGAAGGCTCAGCATCTCACATTTAGCAGATCCCTCAAAACATTTAGCAGATCCCTCACATCTGGGGGAATATTGGCTTAGAGGCATTCAGCTATATCCCTCAGCTGAGAGCCGTAGAATATGTGTCTGGACCAAGAATGTAGTGGCATCGTGCGCCTGATTCGGACTTCCAATGTACAATGGATTTACTTTTGACTGCCTGTCCCGTCTACCTGCAGAGCAGCAGGTGTGTGTCTCTCTTGGTGTAGTTGCTATCCCTTGAGCTGTGCTACCGTCGGTATAGCTCTCGGTGTCATTGGAACACGCAAGCCACTCTACCACGGCAAGGTGGAGACACGCCAGAGGCTTTTAGGATGGCTGTCTTTGGAGCCCAGGTCAATTTTAAAAATGCACTTATGCATATTCAAAAACATGATCCTGGACCAGCAGGCAAGCATGCTAGTCACTTCACTGCTATGGCTACCAACCACCATTACAAACACCTTATTTTATTGTAAGATAACAGCTGTAATAGAAAGCTGATCAAATACATGATCCCCAGGCCAGCATGTTAGTCACTTCACTGCCATGGCTACCAACCACCATTACAAACACCTTATTTTATTGTAATAGAAAGCTGATCAAATACACGTATGCCAAGTGACATCTGTTACAACAGCCTTGCCAGTCACATTCCAAGATAATATTATTTTGAATACCCTAACAGATGAAACTTAAATATTCAAATATGATCCTGCAACAAATCAATAACGCTACAAGTTATATTGTCTGTCATTACCACTCTAAAGAAGAAAGTCCCTTACCATTATCTCCATCCCAGGAAATGAACCAAAGACATTTTTAGTCAGCCATTGGTCACAGAGCCATTCAGCTTTAGCAATATCAACACGGAACGAAAGAAGAACAAGCATAATCAACACACTTTATTTACTTACGTAGCAAATGTCAATAAGTGTACTATTATTCATAAAAATTTATTACATTAACGTCTGTTGCAAAGATTTATTACAGAAGAGCACACAAGTCATATTCCATCACCAGTTAAACAGAGTTAGCTAAACAAGTTAACCCAATGAATTATGAAATATGATAAACTAAACTATGATTTTACACCAGAAAAGAACGCAAACACAAAGCAAACAAATGTTACACTCATTCATGCAACCCCTGGACAGATCAGCCGGCATCACAGTTTCCCTGTCAGACTGGCTGTTAACAGTTGCCAAAGTGCATGTGATAGATTAGTGTGCAATATTATTTTGTGTGGGCATCTAATCAGTTGTGATAGGCATCATTATTTGTAAATGTACAGGCTGAAATTATGGGCACAGCTATACAATTGTATATACATAGTATGCTGTATATACACAATACAGAAATGGTTTACACTGGCTGTTAGGACAGGGAAGACCGAGCCAAGCAAACATAGTTGGCCATATTAACCTTCATTGAGTTATCTACCAGAGATATTATGGCACGTTTTGTGGCTGTTCCTGTCAAGATTACTGTGGTATCCTGTTCACTGTGATACCCCATCATTAGAGACTAACAAGAGTTGAGTAAAGAGGAATACAACAACCATAAACATCACATCCGTAAAAGTAAAGTAAAGAGGAATGCAACAACCATAAACATCACATCCGTGAAAGTCAAGGACCACCTCTCACACCATGAGCTGCACTGGGTATTTGGTGCTAGTCCCATATTATTAAACCAATTGACATTCGATGGGTGATATGGTTGATTTGTTAAGGCACACAGTTATAATTTGAGTATTTTAGAGCTAAAGTTTGAATTAAAGAGACATCAAAATTAATACATTTATAAAGTTCCCTGCCTTAAGTGTTCTCCTGAGATTATTCACATGTCAGGCTTAAGGAACAGAAGTACCACAGGATTCACACAATATAAAGTAAAATAACTAGATAAATCCTTCAAGCTGAAATATACACATGTTTGCACAGTAATGTCAGTTGTCAGCCACAGTAATTTTAAACTGACTATCATGTCTTTCTGTCTTCACAAAGCTGGCCTATGTAGATTAATCATGATAGCTTCTGCAAATACTGTGCGAACATGTGTATATTTCAGCTTGAAGGCTTTATCTAGTTATTTTACTTTATGTTGTGTGAATTCTGCAGCATGTACCTGATGAGATGCAGCAAATAAATCATGCGATCTATTGTTTATGTCTTCGTTATTCAAAAACACTCCATACAGGTTTCAATGTTTATTTGAACTTGACCTAGTATTGCTCCGATGAGACAGCATACATGACGCCTGTAACCGATCAAGCTATGAGCGTCTGGCCTGTGATGGTATATCGGTACACAATTACGTAAAATATTGACAACTTCTATTGATGGTTTTTGGCGTACACCCACGCTGATAGAATGCCAGCCCAAATATGCATTATACCGCAGTCTCCTCAAAAAGCTTCTCAGATATTAAATTCAACTGCCCGAATTAACTGACTGCATAGCTCAGTGACTAACTCTACTTTACCACTCTATGTACTATGCACTGTTCTGGCCTAACTGACCCTATGCGACTAAACTCTGACTCTCCCTCACTCCACATCCCTGACTCTGCATTACTGAACAAGTCCTGAACATGGCCTTGAATGAATGCCTGAATGAGTTGAATACACCTTGAACAAGACTTTGAACATGACATATAACAGTGGTTCTCAACCGGTGGGGAAAGCGTGCACCTACAGAGAGACATTTGCAGACCGAGAAAGATGGTGCTGGATGGACTGTATGGTGACATTGAGAAATGTTATCAGCAGAGATTATCCTGAATAGGGACCGAGATCTGAGAAGATACATGAACATCTATGGTAGTTGACAGAGCACATGATGATGATGCAGTCTCATATGTTTCTTCAGATTACAAGTCCGAGGAAAAGAAGTACAACAAACATCACACTTGTAAGGTTTTTCTCCTGTATGTGTTCGCTTATGCTTAATCAGACTGCCTGTATGAGTAAAAGAAGCACCACAGTCATCACACTTGTAAGGTTTTTCTCCTGTATGTGTTCTCTTGTGAGTCTTCAGGTTGCCAACCTGAGTAAAAGAAGCACCACAATCATCACACTTATAAGGTTTTTCTCCTGTATGTGTTCGCTTATGCTTAATCAGACTGCCTGTATGAGTAAAATAAGCACCACAGTCATCACACTTGTAAGGTTTTTCTCCTGTATGTGTTCTCTTGTGATTCTTCAGACTGCCAGCTTGAGTAAAAGCACCACCACAATCATCACACTTGTAAGGTTTCTCTCCTGTATGTGTTCGCTTATGCTTAATCAGACTGCCTGTATGAGTAAAATAAGCACCACAGTCATCACACTTGTAAGGTTTTTCTCCTGTATGTGTTCTCTTGTGATTCTTCAGACTGCCAGCTTGAGTAAAAGCACCACCACAATCATCACACTTGTAAGGTTTCTCTCCTGTGTGTGTTCGCTTATGCTTCATCAGAGTGCTAGCTGCAGCAAAAGAAGCACCACAATCATCACACTTGTAAAGTTTCTCTCCTGTGTGTGTTCTCTTGTGAGTCTTCAGCTGGCCAACTTGAGTAAAAGAAGCACCACAATCATCACACTTGTAAGGTTTCTCTCCTGTATGTGTTCGCTTATGCTCTATCAGTGTTCTAGTTGCAGCAAAAGAAGCACCACAATCATCACACTTGTAAGGTTTCTCTCCTGTATGTGTTCCCATGTGGTACCACAGATTACCAGCACACTTAAATGAAGCACTGCAATCGTCACACTTGTAAGGTTTCTCTCCTGTATGTGTTCTCTTATGGGTTTTCAGACTGCCAGCTTGAGAAAAAGAAGCACCACAACATCACCACTTGTAAGGTTTTTCTCCTGTAGCTGTTCCTCTTGTGAGTCTTCAGGTTGCCAAACTGAGTAAAAGAAGCACCACAATCATCACACTTGTAAGGTTTTCTCCCTGTATGTGTTCTAGTGTGTGTCCTTCAGAAGTGGCCAGCTGAGTAAAAGAAGCACCACAATCATCACACTTGTAAGGTTCTCTCCTCCTGTAGTGTGTTCGCTTATGCGTAATCAGAGTGCTAGTTACAGCAAAAGAAGCACCACAAATCATCACACTTGTAAGGTTCTCTCTCCTGTGTGTGTTCGCTTATGCTCTATCAGAGTGTTAGTTGCAGCAAAAGAAGCACCACAATCATCACACTTGTAAGGTTTTTCTCCTGTATGTGTTCTCTTGTGAGTCTTCAGGGTGCCAAGCCGTGTAAAAGAAGCACCACAATCATCACACTTGTAAGGTTTTTCTCCTGTGTGTGTTCTCTTGTGAGTCTTCAGGGTGCCAAGCAGAGTAAAAGCACCACCACAATAATCACATTTGTAAGGTTTTTCTCCTGTGTGTGTTCGCTTATGCTCCATCAGAGTGCTAGTTGCAGCAAAAGAAGCATCACAATCATCACACTTGTAAGGTTTCTCTCCTGTATGTGTTCGCTTATGCTTAATCAGAGTGCTAGTTACAGCAAAAGAAGCACCACAATCATCACATGTGTAAGGTTTCTCTCCTGTGTGTGTTCGCTTATGCTCTATCAGAGTGTTAGTTGCAGCAAAAGAAGCACCACAATCATCACACTTGTAAGGTTTTTCTCCTGTATGTGTTCTCTTGTGAGTCTTCAGGGTGCCAAGCAGAGTAAAAGCACCACCACAATAATCACATTTGTAAGGTTTTTCTCCTGTGTGTGTTCGCTTATGCTCCATCAGAGTGCTAGTTGCAGCAAAAGAAGCATCACAATCATCACACTTGTAAGGTTTCTCTCCTGTATGTGTTTGCTTATGCTTAATCAGAGTGCTATTTACAGCAAAAGAAGCACCACAATCATCACATGTGTAAGGTTTCTCTCCTGTGTGTGTTCGCTTATGCACTATCAGAGTGCTTGTTGCAGCAAAAGAAGCACAACAATCATCACACTTGTAAGGTTTCTCTCCTGTATGTCTTTGCATATGTCTCTTCAAGCTGTTAATTTGAATAAAAGAAGAACTACAATCATCACATATGTAATGTTTCTCTCCTGTATGTGTTCTCTTGTGAGTCCTCAGGTGGCTAGTCTGAGTAAAAGAAGCACCACAATCATCACACTTGTAAGGCTTCTCTCCTGTATGTGTTCGCTTATGCTTCATCAGAGTGCTAGTTGCAGCAAAAGAAGCACCACAATCACACTTGTAAAGTTTTTCTCCTGTATGTGTTCTCTTGTGGTCCCTCAGATTACTAGCATACAAAATAAGTAC
>JACEFZ010009653.1:0-35230 GCA_014155875.1 Cepaea nemoralis | reverse complement strand
AGCGATTTCAAAGTTAGTTTATATGCGGTATATTAATTACGTTTAGAGATTACGTCCATGATTTTAACAGTATTACAGCTTCACCAAGACACGTCCCCGCATTTTTTTAAAATTTTCACGTGATTTCCGTTTTGAAACAAACAGCGCGCAGATTCAGAGGTGTCTCCAAATGGGGGTTCTTTCATGAAACGTGATTATATAAATAAACTAGCTGACAAGGCCCGGCTTCTGGCGGGGATCGATCTATCTATTTATCTATTTATCTATCTATCTATCTATCTATCTATCTATCTATCTATCTGTCTGTCTGCCTGTCTGTCTCTCTGTCTGTCTGTCTGTCTGTCTGTCTGTCGGTCGGTCGGTCGGTCGGTCGGTCGGTCGGCCGGCCCGCCCACCCACCCACCCACCCACCCACCCACCGACCCACCGACCGACCGACCCACCGACCGACCCATCGACCGACCCACCGACCCACCGACCGACTGATATCTATCAATCTATCTATCTATCTATCTATCTATCTATCTATCTATCTATCTATCTATCTATCTATCTATCTATCTATCTATCTATCTATCTACCTATCTACCTATCTATCTATCTATCTATCCATCTATCCATCCATCCATCCATCCATCCATCTATCTATCTATCTATCTATCTATCTATCTAATCTATCTGTCTGTCTGTCTGCCTGCCTGCCTGCCTGCCTGTCTGCCGGCCGACCACCCACCCACCCACCCACCGACCGACCCACCGACCGACCGACACACTCACCCACCCACCCAGTAAGCCAGCCAGCCAGCCACCCACCCACCTACCTTTCTGCCTACCTACCTACCTACCTACCTACCTTTCTGTCTGTCTGTCTGTCTGTCTGTCTGTCTGTCTGTCTGTCTTGTCTGTCTTGTCTGTCTGTCTGTCTGTCTGTCTGTCTGTCCGCGCTATTAAATATTGATAAAAGTTACGGGAAAAAACGTCAGGACCATGTGTTGAAAGAGGAAGAGGACTATTGGAGAAAGGATGGATTGAATTTTATGCAACCGAGAGCAATCGTCAACCTACAGGAATCGTCCGACACAGATTAAGGTCTGAGCAGATTGCAGACCTTAATCTACGTACACACTTACTGGGATATTTTGCTCCAACTATTCAGACGAATTGCAGGCCCTAAACATTACAGTATCAACTGAAGAAACAAGAAGGAAATGAAAAATAAGGTAAGAAATATATTCCTTCTACTTTCCTGTTAATTTACAAACTATTTACCCCGTGCCTCTAAATTCTCTGTCTTTACTAATATTACACATTGCACCCCTCTCGGGAATCTCCGTGGTGAAGTGGTCAAGCCGTCTGACTCGGGCTCCGAAGGTTGTATGTTCGATTCCGGGCCGCGTCCTTCATTTCACGAGTGCATTTTTTCGGAAACTCCCGAAGGTCGTCGCTGGAACTATGGAGTTCGTGCTTTGTGCGACGCTTTCCGCGCTGCGGAAAGAAACTGAGCCATATGGGATAAAAACCCGGTGCAATGCAGCCGACCCTGTCGATTTTAAGCTAGTTCTTTCATTGCACTCACTCCCATACGAATCCGGATACGCCTTTGTGTGTCATCAGAATTGACAGGTCTCCCATTACCGTAAAAATAACTTTGTTAACGAGAAATCACTAGTAGTTCAGCAAAACATCAAAGGAATGTCGCCGCTTTCAATGATTTATGTTGTTTTTGGACCTATCAAAGACATATTCCTTGGGTGGGGGTAAATATAAGACGTCTGGAAAAATTTCATAACGATGCAACAGACAGTTTTCAAAATAATTGATCGTGAATGAAGGCAAACAAATGTGGACATACTATAGTCTGGCCCCTATCCCATAAGCTGTCCGATATGTAGTTTTCATCCATCGACAAGCACATGGGGTCAATGGGGCACGCAAGTTCCCCCACCACGGCAAGGTGGAGACACATCGGGGGAGACCGCATTTCAGAAAATGAAAAGTATCTTATGCAATAAGTCACTGTCACTGAATGTAAGAAAGAGAGTGCTGAAATGCTATGTAGAACCAATTTTGCTGTATGGCAGTGAATCTTGGAATGTAAATGAACAAATTCAGAAGAAATTAGAAGCAACAGAGATGTGGTTTTTGAGACGAATGTTGCGAATTCCTTGGATGCCAGAGTAACTAACACCCAGTGTTGCCATTTTAGTGCTTTTCGCACTAAATTTAGTGCTTTGTCAAGTCATTTAGTGCGAAAATTTTCCATTTAGCGCGGCCGCGCTAATTTGGTGCTTTACAATTTTTTGGGGTTCTTTTTAGTGCTTTTTTGGGTGGGTAAAAATTACTTTAAAAAATCATTTTGGGGACACTAAAAAGCCGAATTTGAACTGAAGCGAGGGAATAAAATAGTCTTAGTACATTACCGTGCAATATTCAAGTAATTTAACTCCCTTTAATACGATATAGTTAAAGTGAGTGACTGCAACGCGCAGGCAATATGCAATGCGTTAAAAGATTGTTTAAACAAAAATGGACTTGAGTTGCAAAGACTAGTTGCACTCGCCATTGACAATGCGTCTGTCATGATAGGTGTAAATAATGGAGTATATACAAAATTAAAATCCGTAGTTTCTCATCTGGTACTAGTTAGGTGTGTATGTCATTCCCTTCAGCTGGCAGTGTCACAGGCTGCAGCTGCTTGTCTGCCCAGGAACATAGAGTTCATGATTAGAGAAACATATAACTGGTTTTCTCACTCAAGTTTTCGTCAAGCAAAGTTCAGGGAGCTTTTTGCTTTATTAAATGATGGACAACATCCGCTGAAGGTTGTTTAATTTAAGCCAGACACGATGGATGTCCATTCCATCTGCCATTGTCAGAATATTGCAGCAGTGGGTCGAGCTCAGAACTCATTTTGATATAGCAAGACTCAACGAGCGCTGTTATACAGCAGACCTTCTACATTCTATATTTAGCGACATGAAAAACTATGTGTATCTCATATTTCTCAAGCATATTCTCGGAGAAGTTCAAAGTGTGAATAAGAAATTCGAAGCAGATATACAGGATCCAAGAAAACTACTCAACGATCTTGTCCAACTTACTGATTCTAACAGTTCAAAGATTGTTATTCCTGGGGAAAAAAATAACAGAAAGTTATTCTTTTCAAGATTATTTAGATCCTAATCCCAATCTAGGTTATGAGTTTGAGAAAGAAATAGCAGGCTACGTTTGCCCGATAACGTTCGAGTGTTGCAGTCCATGTCATGTCTAAGTGGAAGTGAGTGTCTACAGCCAATGATGCCCTGTATATTGGATCTTGCTAAAATATTTGTAGAAGATGCAGCTACTCTCACCCGCATCGATTTCCAGTGGAGAAAACTTCATCATATGCAGTGGACACAGACATCTGACACACTTGGACTGTGGGCAGAAATAGCCTTATACAGGGATGCCACCGGTGAAAATCCTTTCCAAGATCTTACAGATTTAGCTTTAACTGTGCTCATTTTACCTCATTGTAATGCGGACGTGGCGCGTATTTTCAGTCAGATGGGAAATATAAAATCAAAATTGTGGAATAGACTGAGCATAAAGAGTTTGACAGCTGTTTTGACTATTAGATATGGAATGAAAAGATATGGCAAATGATGTCATTATTGAAAACACAGCAGGAAATAGCTACAGAAACTGAAGAGGAGTTGTCTGACTGGGATTTGGCAGATCTGGAATAAACTTCATTCTAATATTCAGTGATAATAATAAATTATAATGTGCTATTTTATAACATTTTGAATGAATACCGCCAGTGCTTGTTTTAGTGATTTCCCAAAAAATATTATTGCAATTTAGTGCTTTTTTGGCTCGAGGGTAGTTCTGATTGGGATTTAGCGGATCTGGAATAAACTTCATTGTAATATGAAGTGATAATAATAAATTATACTGTGCTACCTTGTTACATTTGTAATAAAAACAGTTGGTGCTTTTTTTTTTTGGTGCTTTCCCAAAAAAATTGGTGCTTTTTAGTGCTTTTTTGGGTCGATGTTTGGTGCTTTTTCATCAAAGGGAGATGGCAACACTGCTAACAACGACTGCCTGATACAGGCTAATGAAACTAGAACACTATATACAACAATAAGAAAGAGACAAACAGCTTTCTTCTGTCACGTGATGAGAAGAGAGGCATTGGAGAACATCGTGACAACTGGAAAGATCGAGGGGAAGAGAGGCAGAGGCAGATCAAGAGAAATGATGCTGGATGGATTGAGACGGTGGCATGGAGGAATACCATCAGCAGAGTTGACCCAGAACACCAAAGACCGAGATATGTGGAGAGCCATGAACGCCTACGCCAGCTGGCAGGGCACTTGATGATGATGATGAAAAGTAAACTCTCTCTCTCTCTCTCTCTCTCTCTCTCTCTCTCTCTCTCTCTCTCTCTCTTCCTCTCAAACACACACACACACACACACACATGCACACACCGACAACAATTATTACACATACAATTACCGCTTTTGTTATCATAATCTACAGTAATTACTGAAAAGAATATCTGTGTTTATATTTCGTATGTCGATGACTACGTATAAGCATCCTTGAACTCGTTCTACAGCTAGTGGATCGTGAACATCTATCGCCTGTTGTCCTGTGTGGAGGTCTTCAATCCTCTAATCCGGGCATATCTCTTCAATAATGTACCCTGACAGCCTCAGGCTAACCAGTCCGCTGCTTAAGTTCGCTGACTCATACATTATATATGCACGCGACACGCAATTAACATCACGCTAGTGCCTGTTATAACGTGTCCATGAAGTTCCCATTGTCTTCCTTAAACAGTCTCATCTTTGTTGGGTTTTTGCCCCTAATTTTCTGTCCGAAATAACTGCTGTAATTTTTAGCAATGTTTGACGCAATTCATTACATTTGTCCGGTCCCTTCGTGTATGTACACACATATATCTATCTGTATATCTGTCTGACTGTGTGTCTGTTTGTCTGAGAGAGATGGAGATGAGAGAAAGCGCTATATATATATGTGTACTCGTGGGGGATATGTGTGGGTGAGTAGGGGATGTGTGATGGTTGGGGGAAGTATGTGTGGGTGGTGAGGGTGTGTGGGTGGGGGTGTGTGAGTGGCTTAGGGATGTGTAGGTGATGAGGGATGTGTATGTGTCGGGGCGGATGCGTGAGGGGTGGAGGATCTGTGTGGGTGGGGATATGTGTGATCGAGAGATGTTTGGTTGGGGTGGGTGGTTGGGGGTGTGTGGGTGCGTAATGGAGGTTGTGTGGGTGAGTGAGTGAGTATGTGTTTGTGGATGGGTGGGGAATGTGTGTGTGTGGGTGGGGAAAGGTGTATGGTGTGATGGTTGGGGATATGTGTGTGGTGTGTGGGTGGGGGATTTGTGTGGTGTGTGGGTGAGGTATGTGCGGGATGGGTGGGTGAGGGTATCTGGTGGGTGTGGGTGGGGGATATGTGTGCAGTGTGTAGGTGGGGGATGTGTGGTGGTATGTGTGTGTGGGATGTGTGGGTGAGGGATATGTGTGTGTTGTGTGTGGGTTGGGAATATTGTGTGATGGGATGTGGGTTAGGGCATATGTGGGTGGGTGGAGGATGTATGTGTGGGTGGTGGGGTGTGTGCGTGGACTGGGGATGTATAGGTGGTTAGGGAGATATGTGTGTGTGTGGGTAGGGAGATGTCAGTTGGTGGGGATGTGTGTGTATGGTTTGGGGATGTGTGAGTCGATGTGAAATGTGTGGGTTGGTGAGGGATGTGTGCGCGTGGGTGGGGAATATGTGGTCGCTGGAGGTGTGGTTGGGGGATGGGTGGTTGGAGGTGTGGGTTTGGAGAGGATGTGTGGGTGGGGGATGGGTGTGTGGGTTAGGATGTGTATGTGGGTGGGAGCGGGATGTGTGGGTTGATGTGGGATGTTTGTGTAGGTGGCGATTGTGTTTGGTTTGGGAGAACAGTGTGTGTGGGTGGGGATGTGGGGGAGGGGGATTGGTCGGTTGGTGGGGTATGTATGTGTCCCTGGGTGTATGTGTGTGGGTGTGGTGATGTGTGGGTGGGGTGATGTGTGGGTGTGGTGATGTGTGGGTAGGTGGGACATGGGCCTCATAACATGGTAATTTGCTTGTTTATGTTTACAACATTCATTTCACAATGTTTTTTTTTCTTCCTATGTGAATGTATAATGCTCTTGATGGACGAAAGATGAGTGATTGGAAGGGCCGAATGTAAGACGGGCCTGCGTGTCCAATTTGTAACCCTTTTAAAATAAAGTTGATTTGATTTGATTTGATTTGATTTAAGAACACGTGTTTTTACCCATTCGGCCATGCGGACCTCAACTGGGAACTTTCCGAACTTGTGTGTGAAGTATAGTGCTGAATGGTAAAGTAATGGCGAAGAGAAAACGAGAGAGAGAGAGAGAGAGAGAGAGAGAGAGAGAGAGAGAGAGAGAGAGAGAGAGAGAGAAAGAGAGAGAGAGAGAGAGAAAGAGAGAGAGAGAGAGAGAGAGAGGGAGAGGGAGAGAGAGAGAGAGAGAGAGAGAGAGAAAGAGAGAGGGAGAGAGAGAGAGAGAGGAGAGAGAGGAGAGTGAGAGATGAGAGGAGAGAGAGAGAGAGAGAGAGAGAGAGAGAGAGAGCAATTATTGTTAGATAGTAGGATGAAGAAATGGAATTAAAATGACATCCTTATACTTACTCAATGGCAATCTGGCACTTGGAAGTTCACCTTAACATCTCTAATAATCAATCAATCATCTGCTATGCCAGAAAGCGTGGGCGGTCATGATTCGCCATTTCAATCGATCACGTGGTGTGGATCAGCTCAGTCTTCCTGTCTCGACCATGCCATGTGGCCAAGCCATCCAGGTATTTACTTATCGGTCTTTTCCATGGTCTGTTCAATTCGATCTTGCCAGTTGTCACCAATTTCTCCAATCCATTCCTTCTCATAACATGTCCAACAAATTTTGACTGTCTACGTCTAATTGCTCTAAACAGTTTACGATTTCCATTTGTCTCCTATAGTACTTGGTCACTGGTTTTTCTGTATGTCCATGGTATTCTTTGCATTCTCCTCAGAAACCACATTTCTGCATCCATCAGATGTTTTTCAGCTTGACTGCTCATTGTCCAAGTTTCACATCCATACAAAAGAAGAAGCTCTATGTTGCACCTCAACACTCTTTTTTCTTGTTTCAATTGACATAATTTTATTGGTCAGTATGTTTTTCATCTTGCTAAAGGCTACTTTCACCTTGGCGATTCTTGTTCTAATCTCTTCAAGGCATCTCCCGTCAGATGTTATGACTGTTCTGAGATAATTGTACCGATTCACTTGTGGAAGAATATTCCCATCTACTTATATATTACATTGTGGTATTTCGTTCTTCCTAGTGACGACCATAATCTGTCTTTTTACAATTTAATTCTAACCCCCGTTGTTCACTGTGTACAGCAACCGCATCTACTAATTGTTGCAGATCCTGCTCATTGTCTGCAATCAATACTGTATCATCTGCATATCTTATGTTTTTGATGTTTCGTCCTCCAATGCTGATTCCATTTATATCTTCTACATTTCTGAAAATATTTTCATTGTATAGGGAAAAAATGATCTGAAGACATTACACATCCCTGCCTAACACCTCTCTTAATAGGCTGATATTGTCCTTCTTCAATATCAGGGGCCACGGAAGTGGAAATCCAGCAACTAATTCTGGATAATGCTGGCCCGGGTGACGTGATTATATACACAGATGGTTCGATGGTGAGAGGCAGGAGATGTTCCTGGGGGTCTTAGCAAAAGCTAATGGTCGACGTTTGGTGCAGGAGAGGCTGGCATATGATACCACAACATCTAGCTTAAGAATGGAGGTGGAGGCGGTCAGTACAGCTTTCCGCTGGATGGAGAAGACGATACATACACACATCGTGATTGTAACTGACTCAGATAGCGTGCTGAGGAGGGTGAGGACAGACAAGCTTCGTGCAGAGTGACTTGCTTCGTTTCGGAAGTCACGGGTGACAAGCATCATCTGGATGTTTTCTCCCTGGCATGCTGGTGTGCTGGGGTATGAACAGGCGGACAGATTGGCTGGCTTGGCAAAACTTGGTGGAGTATTGATGCATGATAAGGCAGATTCGGTTGCGGCCTTGTGGGAGCACGTGTACACCTCGGAGGAGCAAATGGATCACCATGGTCTGGCAAGAATGCGACAGCGAGGGGTGACGAGGGGATCTGGCCGACGATCGACGCTCAGAGGAAAGGCGAGACGGACATATAATCGGATTGCTACTGGTACTATTAGTGTTGGAACTCTTCGCTGGCTGCTGAGGATGGGGACGGAACTCTTATGGGAATGCCCCGAATGCTGTAGTGTCGGTTCCTAAACCAATCAATCAATCAATCCTTCTGGCAGCTTGTTGTTTCCAATATATGTTATTTTATAAGTCTAATGTCTTTCCAATCAATTTGTAGATCTGCAAGCATATCTACCATGTTGACATAATATAAGCAGTAATAATAAGTCAGATAAGTGAATATTATAAAGTTAGTTGCATATTCTTTACAGGACGTCGCAGGCCACGCCAACATTTATATTTGGCAATTTAACGTTCAGTAATTTGCTATTGCTTTCTGAGCGACCGACACTCATACCTATATAAAACCAGCGCAAGGCTACCAAATCGCCTGCAGATGTGTTTCCAACGCGGTATGCGGAATTAAGAATCGCGCCCGTAACTCCTTGCCGCAGCCGCCAATAAACTAACCCTCACGTTCGGGTTAAAGTACATAAGGACTATAGTATAGAGACGAGACGGCTTGAGGGTTCGATAAGCATAAAATATTCTGAGCCTGAGATCAATAGCTGTGCTAGAGGGAAGTGGACGGGTACCCGTCTGTTTGTGACCGAACTGTTTCTGTGTGCAAGCGATTAGAAACAGAACAAGGGCGACACGTACAGTGCCGTGTGCTGCTGCTGCTGCTGCTGCTGCTGCTGCTACTGCTACTGCATCTGTCGACTAATTCTCCAAACTCCCTCGTTCGCATGTCTTTGGCGTATGAGCTACCGAAAGCTACTTTGCAAGTGGATATAACTGTGGCTTCATTGCTCTGGTATTAACTATTTCAGATCTTCACCTTACTATATTATTAATTTGTTGATTCGATATGCGTTTCGTGTGTTGCTTAACATACAAAATGGTCGCATGTTAAAAATGACAGAAGCCATCGCCATGAATTTACATAAGCCAATTTTGTGCAACCATAAAGACATGATATGCAGTTTAAAATTACCGTGGTAGGCAACTATGTGTGTACTGTATATTTCAGCTTGAAGTATTTAACTAATTACTTTAGTTTATGTTGTGTAATTTCTGCAGCATGCACCTGAAGCGATGCAGCGAAATATGCCGGGCAATACATCAAGAAATGTCTTCGTTATTCAGATTCTTTTTGCTGTTTAAAATTAGATATGAGATGATACACGCTACAAGCGCATAAGTGAATGAAAGAGAGAGAGAGAGAGAGAGAGAGAGAGAGAGAGAGAGAGAGAGAGAGAGAGAGAGAGAGAGAGAGAGAGAGAGAGAGAGAGAGAGAGAGAGAGAGAGAGAGAGAGAATTGGAAGGCGGAGGTAAGGAGAGAGTAATGAAATAAAATTATGTCCAATTTCTTTATGCTAATGGCACTGACAATATAAAATAGAGCAGATACAACATGATGCTCACATTAGAGTTTGCACAGCGGAAGTTTGTGCCAATATCTCTAGCCGCTATAGCGGGTTCGTGAATGAGTCTCCGTTAGGATACGATTCTGTGTGCAATTATTTGTGCAACAATGAATGCAACTCATTATGAAGCAACTAATTTTTAGTGCAACTATGTTTGCAACAATGTATGCAACTAATTGTGTGTGCAACTATTTGTGAAAGTAATTATGTGTGCACCTATCTGCACAGCTATGTGTGAAACTAACTGTATTTGCAGTTATGTGTGCAATTACGTGTGCAACAATTTGCGTAACTATGTGCGCAAATATATATGCAACTAATGTTGTGTGCAACTGCCTATGCATGTAATTGTGTGTGCAACTAACTATGTGTGCAACTATTTGTGCAAATACCTATGTATACAACTGTCAAAGTATGGGTAAGAAATTAATGAAACTCACACCTGCACGAGTGTTTGTTGGTGTGTGGAGCACGTTTAGTAACGAGTGCCAGGAGAAGACAATTACCATGTTGGATTGGGGATTACTAGAGGAGACACGGTCCAGGTCGAGTGTGTCTGAACTAGTGCTAGAATGACACAAGCCTAGTGCAGTTTGTATATTATATTTTAGTTTTTTAGTGATAGCATCTGCTCATATTTTAGTTGAGAATAACTGTGTGATTAGATGCAAGTATAAACTGTCGTAAATATGAAGTTGCAAACCAACTCATTGGACAAATGGCACCAATACTAAAGAACAAACATGTATCAATAATTACTAAGAAATCACTTTACAACACAATCTTCTTATCAACTCTATTCTACCAATTCCAAACCTGGACAATGACAGAAAAAGAGAAAAGAAAAATCACAACAACAGAAATGAGATTCCTGAGAAGAATACTCAACGTATCAAGAAGAGATAAGATCAGAAATTAAGAAATCAGGACTAGGGTGGGGGTTATAGCTGCACTAGATTTTATTAGAAAGCAGCAAGTCAAATGGTTTGGCCATGCAAGTAGATTACCATCCAACAGCATACCACAACAAGGAATGATGTATAGACCAGATGGAAACAGATGAAGAGGCCGACCACATAAACGTTGGACGGAGGGAATAGCAGAGTCCATGGGAATATCGATATATGAAGCCTATATGGGCACTCTCACGATGTTTATACTTCACCTCGACACTGCAAGATACAAGAGGAACATGATGAGATGAGAAATATGAAGCTGCGAAATAGATGATGAAATCAGCGTGCCTTCTGTTATGTTCTTTAGTTAAACTTGTGCCTTTAGCGCGAGAGTTGCAGAGAGCGAGTGGCTTGCAAACGTGGACTAGCAATCAAGATTTGATAGCAAAGTAATCAGAAGATAGTAAATCATGGCGCAGAGATCTTTAGCCATTAAATACGGAGAATACAAATAGCGCCATGAGAAAATTACAGCCATGGATTCACATGACTCAACTATGTGTCCACATAACTGTGTGCAACTTTGTGTGCACATAACTGTGTGCAACTAAGTGTGCACATAACTGTGTGCAAATATGTGAGTAATATTGTGTGCCACTATATGTGCCATTAAACATGTGTGCAACTATGTGTACAGCTATATTGTGCAGGTATGTGTACAACTATGTGAGCAACTATATGTACAACTATGTGTACAACTATGTGTGAAACTATGTGTGCAACTATATGTACAACTATGTGTGCAACTATATGTACAACTATATGTACAACTATGTGTGCAACTATGTGTGCAGCTATATGTACAACTATATGAACAACTATATGTACAACTATGTGTGCAGCTATGTGTGCAACTATATGTACAACTATGTGTGCAACTATATGTACAACTATATGTACAACTATGTGTGCAGCTATATGTACAACTATATGTACAACTATATGTACAACTATGTGTGCAACTATATGTACAACTTGTGTCTTATACACATATGTACAACTATGTGTGCAACTATATGTACAACTATATGTACAACTATATGTACAACTATATGTACAACTATATGTACAACTATGTGTGCAACTATATGTACAACTATGTGTGCAACTATATGTACAACTATATGTACAACTATATGTACAACTATATGTACAACTATATGTACAACTATATGTACAACTATATGTACAACTATATGTACAACTATGTGTACAACTATATGTACAACTATGTGTGCAACTATATGTACAACTATGTGTGCAACTATATGTACAACTATGTGTGCAGCTATATGTACAACTATGTGTACAACTATATGTACAACTATGTGTGCAACTATATGTACAACTATGTGTGCAACTATGTGTGCAACTATATGTACAACTATGTGTGCAACTATATGTATAACTATGTGTGCAGCTATATGTACAACTATGTGTGCAACTATATGTACAACTATGTGTACAACTATGTGTGCAACTATGTGTGCAACTATATGTACAACTATGTGTGCAACTATATGTACAACTATGTGTGCAACTATATGTACAACTATGTGTGCAACTATATGTACAACTATGTGTGCAACTATGTGTGCAAATATATGTACAACTATGTGTGCAACTATATGTACAACTATGTGTGCAGCTATATGTACAACTATGTGTGCAACTATATGTACAACTATGTGTACAACTATATGTACAACTATGTGTGCAGCTATATGTACAACTATGTGTGCAAGCTATATGTACAACTATGTGTGCAGCTATATGTACAACTATATGTACAACTATGTGTGCAGCTATATGTACAACTATGTGTGCAGCTATGTGTGCAACTATATGTACAACTATATGTACAACTATGTGTGCAGCTATGTGTGCGACTATATTTACAACTATATGTACAATTATGTGTGCAACTATATGTACAACTATGTGTGCAGCTATATGTACAACTATATGTACAACTATGTGTGCAGCTATGTGTGCAACTATATGTACAACTATGTGTGCAACTATATGTACAACTATATGTACAACTATATGTACAACTATGTGTGCAGCTATATGTACAACTATGTGTGCAACTATGTGTACAACTATATGTACAACTATGTGTGCAACTATATGTACAACTATGTGTGCAGCTATATGTACAACTATGTGTACAACTATGTGTGCAACTATATGTACAACTATATGTACAACTATGTGTACAACTATGTGTGCAACTATATGTACAACTATGGGTGCAGATATACGTGCAACTATGTGTACAACTATGTGTACAACTATGTGTACAACTATGGGTGCAGCTATATGTGCAGCTATATGTGCAGCTATATTTGCAACTATGTGTACAACTATATGTACAACTATGTGTGCAGCTATGTGGGCGACTATATGTGCAGCTATATGTTCAACTATGTGTGCAACTATATGTGCAGCTATATGTACAACTATGTGTGCAACTATATGTGCAGCTATATGTACAACTATGTGTGCAACTATGTGTGCAACTATATGTGCAACTATGGGTGCAGATATACGTGCAACTATGTGTACAACTATATGTACAACAATGTGTACAACTATGTGTACAACTATGGGTACAGCTATATGTGCAGCTATATGTGCAGCTATATGTGCAGCTATGTGTGCAACTATGTGTGCAACTATATGTGCAGTTATATGTGCAACTATGTGTGCAACTATGTGTGTGCAACTATATGTGCAACTATGTGTACAACTATATGTACAACTATGTGTGCAGCTATGTGTGCAACTATATGTGCAGCTATATGTACAACTATGTGTGCAACTATATGTGCAGCTATATGTACAACTATGTCTGCAACTATATGTGCAGCTATATGTACAACTATGTGTGCAACTATGTGTGCAACTTAATGTGCACCTATGTGTGCAACTATATGTGCAGCTATATGTACAACTATGTGTGCAACTATATGTGCAGCTATATGTACAACTATGTGTGCAACTATGTGTGCAACTATATGTGCAACTATGTGTGCAACTATGTGTACAACTATATGTGCAACAATATTTACAACTATGTGTGCAACTATATGTACAAACTATGTGTACAACTATGTGTGCAACTATATGTACAACTATATGTACACCTATTTGTACAACTATGTGTGCAACTATGTGTGCAACTATGTGTTTAACTATATGTACAACTATATGTACAACTATATGTACAACTATATGTGCAGCTATGTGTGCAACTATATGTACAACTATATGTACAACTATGTATGCAACTATATGTACAACTATGTGTGCAGTTATATGTACAACTATGTGTGCAACTATATGTACAAATATGTGTACAACTATGTGTGCAACTATATGTACAACTATGTGAGCAGCTATATGTACAACTATGTGTACAACTATGTGTACAACTATGTGTACAACTATATGTACAACTATATGTACAACTATGTGTGCAACTAAATGTACAACTATGGGTGCAGCTATGTGTGCACCTATATGTACAACTATGTGTACAACTATATGTACAACTATATGTACACCTATGTGTGCAACTATATGTGCAACTATGTGTGCAACTATGTGTGCAACTGCATGTACAACTATGTGTACAACTATGTGTGCAACTATATGTACAACTATGGGTGCAGCTATGTGTGCAACTATATGTACAACTATGTGTGCAACTATATGTACAACTATATGTACAACTATGTGTGCAAACTATATGTACAACTATATGTACAACTATATGTATAAACTATATGTACACCTATATGTACAACTATATGTACAACTATGTGTAAAACTATGTTGTACAACTATGTGTACAACTATTGTACAACATATATGTACAACTATATGTACAACTATATGTACAACTATATGTACAAACTATGTATGCAACTATGTGTTCAACTATATGTACAACTATATGTACAACTATATGTACAACTATATGTACAACTATATGTACAACTATTTTTGCGGCTATGTGTGCAACTATATGTACACCTATGTGTACAAATATGTGTGCAACTATATGTACAACTATGTGTACACCTATATGTGCAACTATGTGTGCAACTATGTGTGCAACTATGTATGCAGCTATATGTGCAGCTATATGTGCAGCTATGTGTGCAACTATATGTACAACTATATGTACAACTATATGTACAACTATGTGTGCAACTATATGTAAACACTATGTGTGCAGCTATATGTACAACTATGTGTGCAACTATATGTACAACTATATGTACAACTATGTGTACAACTATATGTACAACAATGTGTACAACTATATGTGCAACAATATGTACAACTATGTGTGCAACTATATGTACAACTATGTGTGCAGCTATATGTACAACTATGTGTGCAACTATATGTACAACTATATGTACAATTATGTGTGCAGCTATATGTACAACCTATGTGTGCAGCTATGTGTGCAACTATATGTACAACTATATGTACAACTATGTGTGCAGCTATGTGTGCACCTATATGTACAACTATGTGTGCAACTATATGTACAACTATGTGTGCAGCTATATGTACAACTATGTGTACAACTATATGTACAACTATGTGTGCAACTATATGTACAACTATATGTACAAATATATGTGCAACTATGTGTGCAACTATGTGTGCAACTGTATGTACAACTATGTGTACAACTATATGTACAACTATATGTACAACTATGTTGTGCAACTATGTGTGCAACTATATGAACAACTATGTGTGCAACTATATGTACAACTATGTGTACAAACTATATGTACAACTATGTGTACAACTATATATACAACTATGTGTGCAGCTATATGTGCAACTATATGTACAACTATATGTGCAACTATGTGTGCAGCTATATGTGCAACTATGTGTGAAACTATATGTGCAACTATGTGTGCAGCTATGTGTGCATCTATGTGTGAAACTATATGTACAACTATGTGTACAACTATGTGTGAAACTATATGTACACTATGTGTGTGCAACTATGTGTACAACTATATGTACAACTATGTGTACAACTATATATACAACTATGTGTGCAGCTATATGTGCAACTATATGTACAACTATATGTGCAACTATGTGTGCAGCTATATGTGCAACTATGTGTGAAACTATATGTGCAACTATGTGTGCAGCTATGTGTGCATCTATGTGTGAAACTATATGTACAACTATGTGTACAACTATGTGTGAAACTATATGTACAACTATATGTGCAACTATGTGTGCAGCTATGTGTGCAACTATGTGTGAAACTATATGTGCAAATATGTGAGCAGCTATGTGTGCAACTATGTGTGAAACTATATGTACAACTATGTGTGCAACTATATGTACAACTATATGTACAACTATATGTACACCTATTTGTACAACTATATGTACACCTATATGTACAACTATGTGTACAACTATGTGTACAACTATTGTACAACTATATGTACAACTATATGTACAACTATATGTACAACTATATGTACAACTATATGTACAACTATGTGTACAACTATATGTACAACTATGTGTGCAACTATATGTACAACTATGTGTGCAACTATATGTACAACTATGTGTGCAGCTATATGTACAACTATGTGTACAACTATATGTACAACTATGTGTGCAACTATATGTACAACTATGTGTGCAACTATGTGTGCAACTATATGTACAACTATGTGTGCAACTATATGTATAACTATGTGTGCAGCTATATGTACAACTATGTGTGCAACTATATGTACAACTATGTGTACAACTATGTGTGCAACTATGTGTGCAACTATATGTACAACTATGTGTGCAACTATATGTACAACTATGTGTGCAACTATATGTACAACTATGTGTGCAACTATATGTACAACTATGTGTGCAACTATGTGTGCAAATATATGTACAACTATGTGTGCAACTATATGTACAACTATGTGTGCAGCTATATGTACAACTATGTGTGCAACTATATGTACAACTATGTGTACAACTATATGTACAACTATGTGTGCAGCTATATGTACAACTATGTGTGCAGCTATATGTACAACTATGTGTGCAGCTATATGTACAACTATATGTACAACTATGTGTGCAGCTATATGTACAACTATGTGTGCAGCTATGTGTGCAACTATATGTACAACTATATGTACAACTATGTGTGCAGCTATGTGTGCGACTATATTTACAACTATATGTACAATTATGTGTGCAACTATATGTACAACTATGTGTGCAGCTATATGTACAACTATATGTACAACTATGTGTGCAGCTATGTGTGCAACTATATGTACAACTATGTGTGCAACTATATGTACAACTATATGTACAACTATATGTACAACTATGTGTGCAGCTATATGTACAACTATGTGTGCAACTATGTGTACAACTATATGTACAACTATGTGTGCAAACTATATGTACAACTATGTGTGCAGCTATATGTACAAACTATGTGTACAACTATGTGTGCAACTATATGTACAACTATATGTACAACTATGTGTACAACTATGTGTGCAACTATATGTACAACTATGGGTGCAGATATACGTGCAACTATGTGTACAACTATGTGTACAACTATGTGTACAACTATGGGTGCAGCTATATGTGCAGCTATATGTGCAGCTATATTTGCAACTATGTGTACAACTATATGTACAACTATGTGTGCAGCTATGTGGGCGACTATATGTGCAGCTATATGTTCAACTATGTGTGCAACTATATGTGCAGCTATGTACAACTATGTGTGCAACTATATGTGCAGCTATATGTACAACTATGTGTGCAACTATGTGTGCAACTATATGTGCAACTATGGGTGCAGATATACGTGCAACTATGTGTACAACTATATGTACAACAATGTGTACAACTATGTGTACAACTATGGGTACAGCTATATGTGCAGCTATATGTGCAGCTATATGTGCAGCTATGTGTGCAACTATGTGTGCAACTATATGTGCAGTTATATGTGCAACTATGTGTGCAACTATGTGTGTGCAACTATATGTGCAACTATGTGTACAACTATATGTACAACTATGTGTGCAGCTATGTGTGCAACTATATGTGCAGCTATATGTACAACTATGTGTGCAACTATATGTGCAGCTATATGTACAAACTATGTCTGCAACTATATGTGCAGCTATATGTACAACTATGTGTGGCAACTATGTGTGCAACTTAATGTGCACCTATGTGTGCAACTATATGTGCAGCTATATGTACAACTATGTGTGCAACTATATGTGCAGCTATATGTACAACTATGTGTGCAACTATGTGTGCAACTATATGTGCAACTATGTGTGCAACTATGTGTACAACTATATGTGCAACAATATTTACAACTATGTGTGCAACTATATGTACAACTATGTGTACAACTATGTGTGCAACTATATGTACAACTATATGTACACCTATTTGTACAACTATGTGTGCAACTATGTGTGCAACTATGTGTTTAACTATATGTACAACTATATGTACAACTATATGTACAACTATATGTGCAGCTATGTGTGCAACTATATGTACAACTATATGTACAACTATGTATGCAACTATATGTACAACTATGTGTGCAGTTATATGTACAACTATGTGTGCAACTATATGTACAAATATGTGTACAACTATGTGTGCAACTATATGTACAACTATGTGAGCAGCTATATGTACAACTATGTGTACAACTATGTGTACAACTATGTGTACAACTATATGTACAACTATATGTACAACTATGTGTGCAACTAAATGTACAACTATGGGTGCAGCTATGTGTGCACCTATATGTACAACTATGTGTACAACTATATGTACAACTATATGTACACCTATGTGTGCAACTATATGTGCAACTATGTGTGCAACTATGTGTGCAACTGCATGTACAACTATGTGTACAACTATGTGTGCAACTATATGTACAACTATGGGTGCAGCTATGTGTGCAACTATATGTACAACTATGTGTGCAACTATATGTACAACTATATGTACAACTATGTGTGCAACTATATGTACAACTATATGTACAACTATATGTATAACTATATGTACACCTATATGTACAACTATATGTACAACTATGTGTAAAACTATGTGTACAACTATGTGTACAACTATTGTACAACTATATGTACAACTATATGTACAACTATATGTACAACTATATGTACAACTATGTATGCAACTATGTGTTCAACTATATGTACAACTATATGTACAACTATATGTACAACTATATGTACAACTATATGTACAACTATTTTTGCGGCTATGTGTGCAACTATATGTACACCTATGTGTACAAATATGTGTGCAACTATATGTACAACTATGTGTACACCTATATGTGCAACTATGTGTGCAACTATGTGTGCAACTATGTATGCAGCTATATGTGCAGCTATATGTGCAGCTATGTGTGCAACTATATGTACAACTATATGTACAACTATATGTACAACTATGTGTGCAACTATATGTAAACACTATGTGTGCAGCTATATGTACAACTATGTGTGCAACTATATGTACAACTATATGTACAACTATGTGTACAACTATATGTACAACAATGTGTACAACTATATGTGCAACAATATGTACAACTATGTGTGCAACTATATGTACAACTATGTGTGCAGCTATATGTACAACTATGTGTGCAACTATATGTACAACTATATGTACAATTATGTGTGCAGCTATATGTACAACTATGTGTGCAGCTATGTGTGCAACTATATGTACAACTATATGTACAACTATGTGTGCAGCTATGTGTGCACCTATATGTACAACTATGTGTGCAACTATATGTACAACTATGTGTGCAGCTATATGTACAACTATGTGTACAACTATATGTACAACTATGTGTGCAACTATATGTACAACTATATGTACAAATATATGTGCAACTATGTGTGCAACTATGTGTGCAACTGTATGTACAACTATGTGTACAACTATATGTACAACTATATGTACAACTATGTGTGCAACTATGTGTGCAACTATATGAACAACTATGTGTGCAACTATATGTACAACTATGTGTACAACTATATGTACAACTATGTGTACAACTATATATACAACTATGTGTGCAGCTATATGTGCAACTATATGTACAACTATATGTGCAACTATGTGTGCAGCTATATGTGCAACTATGTGTGAAACTATATGTGCAACTATGTGTGCAGCTATGTGTGCATCTATGTGTGAAACTATATGTACAACTATGTGTACAACTATGTGTGAAACTATATGTACAACTATGTGTGCAACTATGTGTACAACTATATGTACAACTATGTGTACAACTATATATACAACTATGTGTGCAGCTATATGTGCAACTATATGTACAACTATATGTGCAACTATGTGTGCAGCTATATGTGCAACTATGTGTGAAACTATATGTGCAACTATGTGTGCAGCTATGTGTGCATCTATGTGTGAAACTATATGTACAACTATGTGTACAACTATGTGTGAAACTATATGTACAACTATATGTGCAACTATGTGTGCAGCTATGTGTGCAACTATGTGTGAAACTATATGTGCAAATATGTGAGCAGCTATGTGTGCAACTATGTGTGAAACTATATGTACAACTATGTGTGCAACTATATGTACAACTATATGTACAACTATATGTACACCTATTTGTACAACTATATGTACACCTATATGTACAACTATGTGTACAACTATGTGTACAACTATTGTACAACTATATGTACAACTATATGTACAACTATATGTACAACTATATGTACAACTATATGTACAACTATGTGTGCAACTATGTGTTCAACTATATGTACAACTATATGTACAACTATATGTACAACTATATGTACAACTATATGTACAACTATACGTACAACTATATGTACAACTATATGTACAACTATATGTACAACTATATGTACAACTATATGTACAACTATGTTTGCAGCTATGTGTGCAACTATATGTACAACTATGTGTACAAATATGTGTGCAACTATATGTACAGCTATGTGTACACCTATATGTGCAACTATGTGTGCAACTATGTGTGCAACTATGTGTGCAAGTATATGTGCAGCTATGTGTGCAACTATATGTACAACTATATGTACAACTATATGTACAACTATGTGTGCAACTATATGTACAACTATGTGTGCAACTATATGTACAACTATGTGTGCAACTATATGTACAACTATATGTACAACTATGTGTACAACTATGTGTGCAACAATATGTACAACTATGTGTGCAACTATATGTACAACTATGTGTGCAACTATATGTACAACTATGTGTGCAACTATATGTACAACTATATGTACAACTATGTGTACAGCTATATGTACAACTATGTGTGCAGCAATGTGTGCAGCTATATGTACAACTATATGTACAACTATGTGTGCAGCTATGTGTGCAACTATATGTACAACTATATGTACAACTATGTGTGCAACTATATGTACAACTATGTGTGCAGCTATATGTACAACTATGTGTACAACTATATGTACAACTATGTGTGCAACTATATGTACAACTATATGTACAACTATATGTGCAACTATGTGTGCAACTATGTGTGCAACTGTATGTACAACTATGTGTACAACTATATGTACAGCTATATGTACAACTATATGTACAACTATGTGTGCAACTATATGTACAACTATGTGTGCAACTATATGTACAACTATGTGTACAACCATATGTACAACTATGTGTACAACTATATGTACAACTATGTGTGCAGCTATATGTGCAGCTGTATGTGCAACTATATGTACAACTATATGTACAACTATATGTGCAACTATGTGAGCAGCTATGTGTGCAACTATGTATGAAACTAAATGTGCAACTATGTGAGCAGCTATGTGTGCAACTATGTGTGAATCTATATGTACAACTATGTGTGCAACTATATGTACAACTATGTGTACAACTATGTGTGAAACTATATGTACAACTATGTGTACAACTATATGTACAACTATGTGTACAACTATATGTACAACTATGTGTACAACTATGTGTACAACTATATGTACAACTATGTGTACAACTATATGTACAACTATGTGTACAACTATATGTACAACTATGTGTGCAACTATATGTACAACTATGTGTACAACTATGTGTGCAACTATATGTACAACTATGTGTACAACTATGTGTGAAACTATATGTACAACTATGTGTGCAACTATATGTACAACTATGGGTGCAGCTATGTGTGCAACTATATGTGCAACTATGTGTACAACTATATGTACAACTATATGTACAACTATGTGTGCAACTATATGTGCAACTATGTGTGCAACTATGTGTGCAACTGCATGTACAACTATGTGTGCAACTATATGTACAACTATGTGTGCAGCTATGTGTGCAACTATATGTACAACTATGTGTGCAATTATATGTACATCTATGTGTGACCTCCGAAGCGAAGCAAGCCACTCTGCACGAAGCTTGCCTGTTCTCACCCTTCTCAGCATGCTTTCTGAGTCAGTTAAAATTACAATGTGTGTATGTATCGTATTTTCTATCCAGCAGAAAGCTGCACTGACCGCCTCCACCTCCATTCTTAAGCTAGATGTAGTGTCATCATACGCCAGGCTCTCCACCAAACGCCGACCATTAGTTTTTGCCAAGAACCCCCAGGCACTTCTCCTACATCTCAACACTGACCCATCCGTGTAGATAATCACATCACCCGGGCGAGAATTTTCCTGAATTAGTTGCTGAATTTCCACTTCCGTGGCCCCTGTTGGCCACTCCCTGCACTCCCGGCTCAATGTTATTACAACTCTGCATAAGTCTGACTGCACGGCTGGCACTCTGACCCACTCCTCTCCTCGCCTGATGTTCTCCAAGGGGCACACCTGTCTGATCGTACCCTCCGCCTCAGCCATCCATGATTTCCCTCTTATCAGTCTCTGACCCTTAACTACGTACAGCGCCTCATGCAACGGGTGATCTGTGTCTGCAGCTACTCTGAGGTATGCCTTCGCTTGCATCACCTTGTGCCTACCAGCAACAGTAGGCAGACCAAGGATGTAACGCATACACACTACTGGAGTGTCTCTGGTGCATCCCAGAATGACCCGCATCGCTTCATTCTGTATGCGCTCTAATTTCACCAGCTGACTCTTTGAGACAGTGAGCAGTCCTAGTCCATAATCAATCACTGAGAGGATCAAGTGCTGGTATAGTGTGAAGAGCATTCTCTGCTCTGTGTCCATTGCAGCCATAGTTTTAAGTACATTGAGTCCCTTTTGAGATCTTGTCACAACCGTCTCCACATGGTCCTTGAAGGACAGACTCCTGTCAAATGTGATTCCCAGATACTTCAGTTTGTTCTCTCTGTTGACGCTTCTACCATCTATCGTGAGGCTTGGGGTATCATCTCTCACAATCCTGTTGTCCAGAGAGCACCACAACACCCCCGCCTTTTCCGGGTTGATGACAGCACTCATTTCAGTGCACCAGTCAATCACATTGTCTACTGTCACCTGTAGCTCCTGGGCTGTTTGATCCCTATTTCTCCCCTGCCTGTATGCAAGAATATCATCTGCAAATGTTAGAATCCTTCCAACCCCTGGTGCTTCTAGGTATGCAATCTTGCTCGTATACACATTAAAGAGCACCGGTGAGATTGCAGATCCCTGTGGCAGTCCCGGGGTTAAAATATGTGGCTCTGAGGTCCATGCGCCCAGACGGAGAGCAACCTGACGAGACTGCAGGACGGCTGCTATCCAGTTCACCAACCAGGGATTGACCCCCTTCTCCATAAGTGCGGTCATCAAATATCATAGCGAACTCTATTGTACGCATCTTCGAGATCAAGCGCTGCCGCCATCGTTTCCTGTCTACTCTGGAACACCTCATAAACGTCAAAGGCAAAGGTGGCTGCATTTGACCAGGTATCTTTTCCTGGCCTGTAGCTCCCCGGGCCTCTTGGAAGAAGCTTTCCCCTTTCCAAATAATCCTGCAGCTTAACAGCGACTATCTTCTCTAAAACCTTCCCAAATAATTTTTGAAGGGTGATGATCCTAAAGCCTCAAGCTTTGAATGATCCTGTATGGTTTTGGGAGAGGGATGAGATAGCTATGCAGCCAATCCTGCGGTACTGACGCTGTCCTAATGCTCTGATTAAAGCAGCCGGCCATCTCCTTCAGGTCTACATCGCTCAAAGCCTTCATGTGGCCATACCTGACACCATCAGGTATATTTAAATATGTTTAACATCTTCAAACAGTATGATGTCTTCGTAAGACATATTCTCTATTGTGCCAGATAATTCCACTCTAACTGCATCCCTGGTATCCGCATCACTATGATTGGTCCTGCTCTAAAAATCTCTGGAGAAACGCCCTCCCCTTTCTCCTTGTCTGTTGTCACGCGTACCCCATCCTCTTTATAAATTTTTTCCACTGTCATAGGCCGATCTTTTCTTTGCATTTGTCTGTACAGTTTCCAGAATTTATGCAGTGTTTTATCACCTCCAATCTCCTTCATAAAACATTCCCATTTTACTTTCTTGGCCTCTGCAGCACATCGCTTGTCTTTCTTGTCATTTTCCGCTATGTCCACTTCCTCTCGTGAGCTTAGGGGTGTCTGTCGCAATTTCCTTAGCTGCTTCACTGCAGCTCTCTTTGCTTTCTACGCATTGTCTACTTCTGGGGTCCACCATGGGGGCTGCAAAAAAGGAGTTTTAACAGTCCTGTTGCATGCCCCATGTCTGAGGCGTCCAAGAAGGCTGTCGCTCCGCTCATACCGGAAGGTCTTGCGCGCTCTCCCAGCCTTAACTTTCCTGGACTTAGAGATCAGGACTGAGCATGACATGTGATCACTCCCATGGTCATTCAAAACAGTCCACTTTACATCAAGGACTGATGACTGGGAGACAAGTGCCAAATCAATAGCAGTATCTGCATCGCCAGGCCTCATTGCCATTCTAGTCGGCCCTACCATCATTTATGCAGACCACATCGGATTCCACCATGGCATCCGCAAGTGCAATTCCTTGTCGATTTTCTCCACTACTGTCCCAATCTCTGTTTCTCGCATTGAAGTCTCCACATATGAGTAGCCTATCACCTGGTAAATCCTCTAATTCCTTAAGCCAGTCCCATTGTTCCTTTCTGACAAAACAGTCCACTGTGGCATATACATTTATGATGTTCCAACTTAAGCCACCAATCTCCATTTGTATACCCTGGACCTCTCTTGCACTGTGATTCCACTGGCTCAAGTCAAGTGTCACATGCTTTACTCCTTTCTTCACCAGCAGACCTTGCCCATGTCTCTTCTGCCCAGTGGGTTTATATAACTGACGTACCCAGGGCAATGGTATTTATCTGTATTTAACTCCTGGAGCATGAGGATATCAAAATCATATATTAGCCTCTCCAATACAGGACCTCTCTGCCTGGCACTACGACAATTCCAGTATCCCACTCTTACATGGTTGAAACCTAGTCTCTCCACTTTTCGTCTTGTTCTCCTGGCGCCTGCCCCTCCTATTTCTATGCCGTCTTCTCACACCATTTCCTCGTCTTCTCCTCCTCACTCTCTCTTTGCTAGCCTCTGAGTGATGTGTCAAGCGCAGAGCACGTGCTCCGTAGCTCCGGCGACGATTCCCGTGTTTAAATAAATCCATAGGCAAAGTTTGGATATTGCAGGAAATAAACGGTCACCCTAGCATTGCCTGCTTACTAGGGAAGGGGCAGGGGGTGTCCCTCAGGAGTCCATACGCCTGGCGCCGCCCCGCCCGCATACCAGACGTTCCACGTTCACGACCAACTCACCCGTGGCCATTCAGTCCTCGGCACGTCGGTCCACCTTAAACTTAGGGGTTTATAATCAGAGTTTTCCATCTCCTAGTGTGGCGAAACGCCAGTGGCTCATGTCCTCATGCCTTCTATAAATTTGGGGAAATGGAGGGAAACAGCTTTCGGGAACCCACAGTCCCATGGAAGATACTTTAACAACCCGATCTTCTTAATAGAATTATTAGAAATATATCTTTCTTCGGGAAAACCCGATAGGGTCCCCTACACCAAATGAGCACCAGTGCAAGTTCTGGTGCAATTCATGTCCGTTCCAGCACATACCGTTTGGTAGTTGCAGCATGTCAATTTGATTTAAAGATTAAGACAGAGGTGCAACCTACTACTGATGGAGGAATGAAAGGTAAACTTGGTTTTCTTTGGTCCAGCCAAAACTTGGCCTATAATCTCTGTTGTCTCAACTGGTGAAACGAACTGGCGAAAAGCCGGTTATGCCCATATTGTGAGTGGGTTGACCGTTGGCCAATCTGACTAGGCGTCTTGTTCTTGGCATAGCAGGGGGAGTGAATCTGAACAATATATCTCCCCCCAGAGGATTTCATTTGTTCTTGGCGGCAGATGAGCTGTTGCTATCTTTCTTTCTACGCTTGAACTGGGCATACTGTCATCTTTCTGTAGAATATAATCATTGGATAGCTACGGTATGCCGGAAGGAGGGAAGGGCTCCTTGGGGATGGGGTCCACAATCTAAGATCTATCTTCTGAGCCGGAAGAGGCTATCCACAGTGCTATCTCTTTCGTCTTTTACTCGATAGGATGATGTCGGGAAGATAATGGACTTCTCTATCTCACTGAGAGAACCGGAACTCATCTACACTTATGGCTTGGGCAGGGCACTGCCGGTGCATTGGGGCGACAGCTCAGTCGAGAGCGGCGGCCGGAGGGGGTGGTATCTTCTTTCCTATTCTTGCTGGGAATAGGGAACGACACTTCTTTACATACAGAAATGTACCCACACAACACCACAAGAGCTTTGTCGTGAGAAAGGCCGGGTTTGCAAGTGAGAGGGAAGCATGGACATGAATGTGCCCAATAATAATAAAGGCTTGGTATGAGTGTGGAGAGTGAGTCTTATATGCAAAAGGTTCCTAGGGTCAAACGACAAGACCTCGTCAAGCTGAAGGCCTAGTCTAGGAAAGACGCTGCCAATCCAGGACCTCTTGTCAGGTCGGGCCAATTCCATCAGGGCTCTTGATTAGTATTATTATGTATATATTTTGTTATGGCAACTGATGTGCTGAGACCATTAGAAGTCTCCATGTCGGCTGTCCCAGAAGTTTAGGCTGGAGACTCTCACAAATGTTTGTCCTTTCCAGGGTCCTTCTTTTGGAAGTAGGAACCGAGCTGAAGGTCTCGACAGGGCTCTACGCAGAAAGTATGTTTAGGACGATGCCATGTCAAGTTTTGGGCCATGCCAGGTCTAGGAGTATGATTTCTACGAGATAGAGCCACTGCTGACCTTGAAAGAATGACCATCAGCTGTACTGACATATCACCAGTCATCTCGATACGCTGGGATCGAGTCCTTTTGTATTCTGGACTGAACCCCACCTAAATATCAGACCCACCCATCCTTGTCTGAGACAGTGAAGGATACCTACTCAATTCCCGCTCAGGAACTATTTCCTTTGTGTAAGAACTTTCCCTTAGCATTGTGACCAGGGATCACAGGACATTTTCCCACAAACATTAATCTGGTTCCACGGAGAACCGTTGTTGGCCAAACGAACGGGAGGGAAAGCAAGGAGGACTTATCATTTGGTGAGCGATATGTGGACAGAACGGACCTTGACTACAGCTTGGTCTATGATGTAAAGCCTTGATGCTCTGTGTCTGAACAGAATTCTGTGTCCCGGTTTTGTCTGTGTAGAACTATCTGTTTTAACTGCCTTAATGTTTTCCTTTGCTGTTCTTGATTAGGTTAATAAAATTACTTTCAAGTTGTTCTGACGATTGCCATGTTATTTATGCGTCAGCCAGAAATACACCTTAGAGATTAGGTCCCGAGGTCGAAAGAGAGAGTGACAGTGAGTCCAGGGAACGGAGGAGGGTTGGCAAGCAAAGACCTATCCCAGCCAGGGCTATAGAATAATATTGAAATATTGTTACATAGTTACTTGGGACCCTCCACGTAGCTTGTTACACCTAGATTGGCCGCTTTATTAGCTAACGGGCCCAATCTACCCGGGGGCAAGAGATTCCAGCGCCTCACTCCTGGTGAACACAGTATATACATGTATACAGGGAACAAAACCAATGTAATAAACAGTTAAGATTGCAACAGAAGCATCCGTGCAGCGGGTGGAGGGGATGATTAGAGGTGACAAGCGAGTAACGATAGACTCTGCAGCATCTGCAATAGGATGCTCACATGGTTCAGCATACAACATAATGCATGATCGATTGAAATTTAAGAAAGTGTGCTCAAGGTGGGTACCCAGACAATTGAAGGAGGATCACAAAATGAACCGATTTCGCCTGTCCTTGCATCATCTCTGTCGATACGAAGATGAAGGAAAAGACATGCTGAACAGGATTGTTACTGGGGACGAATCATGGGTGCATCACTACCAGCGCGAATCTAAGCGTGCTTCAATGCAATGGAAACATCCTTCTTCGTCGTCAGCAGGGAAGGTTATGCTGACAGTTTTCTAGGATTGTCAAGGAGTGCTTTTAACCAATTTCAAGAAGAACGGTGACAATGTGAATTCTGAATCGTACTGTGAAGTTCTATCGATGCTTCATGATGCAATTCAAAGAAAACGTCCAGGACTGCTGACTAGAGGAGTGTTTTTTTTCTTCATGACAATGCCAGACCATATACGGCTCGATTAACTCAGAGAAAATTAACCATCTAAGGTGGGAAGTTCTGAAACAACCATCTTACAGCCTCGATTTAGCCCCTAGCGATTTCAACCTTTTTGGTCCACTGAAAACCCACCTTGGCGGAAGGCATTTCGCGAATGATGCCGAAGTTGAATGTGAAATGAAAACATACGTGGTTTAGAAAACGGATTTTAGAAAACAGAGCACGCAGTTCTATGCAGCCGGTTTGGGAGGACTGATAAAACGATGGGATAAGTGCATCAATGTTGGTGGAAATTGTGTTGAGAAATAAAGGGACAATGTATGTATAAAAATAAACTGGTTTCAAGTAGTTATCATATTTTGTTATGTTCGTACAGCCATGTGTGACTTACTTATTGACTTCCCCACGTATGTGTGGCCCTAACAATGTGTGAAGCTATGTGTGCAACTATGTGCGGTTACCATCGTGGACGTATGTGCTACTATGGTACTGTCGACACCCGTAAACAATATCTCAACCACAATATTGTCACTGGCTTCAATCACATCTCGGATCCCCCATCATTGCAACTACTCCATCCATCCATCATGGGCTATGCCGGTAAGCGTGGGCGATCATGTTCTGCCATCTCACTCGATCACCAGAGTCGTGGATCAGCTCCATGGTCCTGTCTCGACCATGCCACGTGGCCAAGCCATCCAGGTATTTACTTCTCGGTCTTCCCCTTGGTCTCTTCCCTTCGATCTTGCCTGTTGTCACCAAGTTCTCCAATTCATTTCTTCTCATAACATGCCCAAAAATTTTTGACTATCCACGTCTAATGTCTCTAATCAGTTTACGATCTTCATTTGTTTCTTGAAGGACTTGCTCATTGGTTTTTCTGTCTGTCCATGGTATTCTTTGCATTTTCCTCACAAACCACATTTTCACAGCCATCAGATGTTTTTCAGCTTGACTGCTTATTGTCCACGATTCACATCCATACAAAAGCACAGGTTCTATGTAGCACCTCAACACTCTTTTTCTCGTTTAAATTGATATCTTTTTATTGGTCAGTATGTTTTTCATCTTGCAAAAGGCTACCTTCGCAATGGCAATTCTTGTTCTAATCTCTTCAAGGCATCTCCCATCAGATGTTATGACTGTGCCGAGATAACAGTATCGATTCACTTGTTTAAGAATATGCCCATTACTCGTATATTACATTGTAGTATTTCCTTCTTCCCAGCGACGACCATAATCTGTGTCTTCTTAATATTCAGTTCTAACCCTACATGTTCACTGTGTGCAACAACCGCATCTACTAAATTTTGCAGGTCCTGTTCATTGTCTGCAATCAAGACTGTATCATCTGCATATCTAATGTTATTGATGTATCTTACCCCAATGTTGATTCCTTGCAACTACAACATTGGTTGTTATGTTAGAACTGAATAATTTCTCAATGAAACATTTTTATAACTTCGACATCAGCGTAGAGAGTATCCTATAATGTTGTTTGTCTATCAAGAATGATGATGACCATTCATTTCATCCAGTCGGGTTGAAAGTATGGAGCCGTAAGTTCTAAGATGACTGATAAAGGCCTATTTTGGTCCGAAATGTTCTTTGACAATGTGCGCAAAGAATGTTTGACGTTCCAGGAGAAGGATCTCCTGCAGTGGTTTTTCTGTCCACCCTTTTCTTCACAGCTCTTGCCATCCTGGTTGCTTCACAAGTGACTGCACCCTTGTGTAATGATGTACACCACGAATTTCGGTCTTCGGCAGCTGTCTTCCAAGTGTCATGATGAATTCCAAAAGCTTTTAGTCAGATCTTCAGAGTGTCTTTAAAGCGTTTCCTTTGGCCGCCTTGGGAGCGTTTACCACAACGCAGCTCACCGTAAAAAATTGGTCTAGGGAACCTGTGATCTGGCATGCGAGTCAAGTGACCAGCCCAGAAAATCTGATTCTTCATTAATAGTAATCCCATATCAGAGATGGCCAATTGTCTTCACAGAGTATATATCATTCTAACAGACGGCAAATTGTCTGCAATAAATATACAGTGGTACCTCGGGTTACGAACTTAATTCGTTCTACAACTCGGTTCGTAACACGAAACACTGAAATCAATGAAATAAGGACAATCCGTTTCAAGATGAAAGAATCGGTTTTTTTTAATTAACAACCGGACGTTTACCGGACAAAACGCAAAGAATACGTGTACTTCACGTTTTCTTTAAAGATTTTAAAAAACAACCAAATGAATTAAATGTAAAATAAAAGGAGATTTAGTCTATCTTTATTACCAAGAAAACGATCATGGGAAATTTGTCACTTTCTTTGTTATTCTGAATCATTAGTTTCAGGAGTGTCTTGTCGCTGTTTCTTGGCAGCCGACTTGGAATCTTTCTGCACCAAAAAACTATCAAGGGAAATTTGTCGCTTCCTTTGCTGGAGAATCTTTCTGAAGTGGGCTATCGTGTTATTATTCATCACATATAGGGGCATAGGGCTTGTTATGGTCGTTTCACTTTTGTCTGCCCCAATATAAAAATCCATATCTCAGTAACCAACCGAGGGAAAATGATGAGATTTAGTATATAACCTTATCATTATGTCCACCCATCAAATAAAATTTTGTTCTGGAGATTGTACAGCAGATTTCAATGTTTGTTTATATGTGGTATATAATTTACGGGTCAGAGATTAAGTCCATATTTTTTAATGTATTACACCTTCATCCAAACACATCCGCGCTTTTTTTTTAAAATTTCCTCGTGGTACACGTTAATGCACGAAAGGCGCGCAGTTAAATGGGAGTGTTCAGAGGTGTCGTCAATGTGAGTTCTTTCATGAAACGTGATTATATAAATTAATCTTACCATTAATATATTATTACTAGCTAATATTTGAATGTGTGAATATTGTTCAATAGGATTGAAAGTGGAATTTTTAACACTTCAAGGCATCGATATGAAGTTGTACACATATTGTTTTCAAGAAGTTGATCGCAGAAAACTGTTTCATACTGTTACAAATCCCGAAAAAAGAACAGTGCATGCATTGGGTTTGAGTAAACGGTCATTTCGTCGATGGGTGCAAGAATCTGGAATGAAACCAACACGCGATAAACAAACGGTAGGTAGAAAGGCAATTGTTAACAGCTTTGTCAAGGATGTCATAAGGCGAGCTATTATAAAAATGCTAGATGCCAAAGAAACAGTGACCGTAAGAAAACTTAGGGTTTGGTTGAGAAAGAACAATAACATAGAGCTATCCAAAACAACTTTGTGGAAAATTATAAGGACATTAGGCTTCACTTTTAGAAAGTACAAGGCAGGTAGAAATATCCTTTGCGAGCAACCGCATTTAGGAGCCATGAGAAGCAGATACTTACGTGGAATAAGGGAAGTGCGCAAAGAAAATTATGACATAGTGTATTTGGATGAGACGTGGATCAATGCGCACCACACAAGTGAAAAGGAATGACAATCAGTGGATGGAATTATGAAGCGATATGTGCCCAATAGTAAAGGACAGCGTTTGGTCATAGCCTTTGCTGGTAGTACTCATAATGGCTTACTACAAAATGCTGGACTCGTGTTCGTATCAAAACATACAGACAATAGGGATTATCATAATGAGATTAATGATAATTATTTAGAAATTGGCTCAAGAATACAGTGCTTCCATCCTTTGGTATGCCGTCTTGTCTAATCATGGACAATGCATCATATTACAATGTTGTTGCCCAAGATGACAAAATACCTACGGCATCGAGCACAAAGAAAGCAATAAAGATATGGCTCCGAAGGGAAAATATATCATTTCCAAAAACATATTTCAAGCTACAGTTGTTGTCCCTTGTAAAACAGGCGCACAAAAGCAAGAAATATCAAATCGACAAGTTGATAGAAGAGCATGGCCATAGGTGCTTGAGACTTCAGCCGTAACATTCTCATTTAAACCCAATAGAACTTGTGTGGGCTAAAATTAAAGGACAGGTGACAGCTGACAATACTACATTCAAATTGTCTGACGTCAAGATACTAATTCCAGTCCGCAGCTATTAAATACTGATAAAGGTTACTGGACAAAATGTGAGGACCATGTGTTGAAAGAGTAAGAGGACTATTGGAGAAAGGATGGATTGAATTTTATGCAACCGAGAGCAGTCATCATCCTACTGGAATCGTCCGACACAGATTAAGGTCAGGGCAGATGGCAGACCTTAATCCACGTGCACACTTACTGGGATATTTTGCTCCAACTATTCAGACGAATTGCAGGCCCTAAACATTACAGCATCAGCACAATGTCAATGGCAACAGTTTGCATTCTACAGTGATGAATTTTCAGTTCCACAATTCCTCAGCGGTGACAAACAACTGGTACTGAAAAAGAAAAAAAAAAACACACACACACTAAACGCGTTGAATACCAACAGAAGAGTAATATTGCGGTGGAAACTGACATGTTGTGGCATTCCAAGAAACGTGACAACAAACAAGTTGTCAAATGAGGGGACAACACACGAACATACGAATCAATCTATAAACTTCAATGAAAAGAGGGCCAACAACTTGGCTGTTAAGAAGGAAGCCACTACAGAGACATTCACAGCTATATTCGTCGTGCAAACCAGGTAATAATCATGTTCCGTTTCTGAACAGTAAATAGCAGAGTAGACAATCTTTCACGAAGACTCAAAGCGGGTCTGTCACCTATGTGTACGTGTGAAAAAAAATACAGACAGCTGAACAGATCCTTAAAAATTGACACATGATGACTAAATTGCATGATCATTTATGATCACTCCATACGCACATTAACGCACAGCTATTTGGAAGCTTTCACGAACTCATTATAAAATGCTAAATGCATCCCAGTAACATGACTCCTTGTGTACACATTATTAACCAGAAGCTGAAGAGACAAGAAGGAAATGAAAAATAAGGTAAGATATATAGTCCTTCTAATGTCCTGTCAATTTACACATTAAGCCCATTCTTCTCTTCTTCAGCGTTCCGAGCTATTGAGCCCATGCCCCTGTAAATTTTCTGTCTTTACTAATATTACACAATACACCCCTCTCGGGAATCTCCGTGTTGAAGTGGTCAAGCTGTCTGACTCGGCTCCGAAGGTTATGTGTGTTCGATTCCAGGCCGCGTCCTTCATTTCACGAGTGCATTTTCTCGGAGACTCCCGAGGGTCGTCGCTGGTTCTGCGAAGTTCGTACTTTGTGCGACGCTTTCCGCGCTGCGGAAAGAGACTGAGTCATATGGGATAAAAACCTGGTGCAATGCAGTCAACCCTGTCGACTTTTAAGCGACTTTTTTTTTTATTGCACCCAGCATCTTGCTACACCTTTTCATTGTGTCGTTACCCGAAATGACGTGCTTTACCGTAAAACTAGTTTCTTCACTACATTTTCGCCAAAACATCAAAGAAATGTCACCGCTATCGATTATGTAAGTTACCTTTGGACCTATAAAAGACATATTCTTTGGGTGGAGGTAAAGATAAGACGGCAGGAAAACTTTCATAATGATGCAACAGACAGTTTTCATAAAAATTGATCGTGAATCAAGGCATTCATTTCTGAACTGACTATAGCAATACGTTTGTTTGGATGATGGTTCACAATGAAGTCTTCGACGTCTTCCCACTTGCTGCAAATTTCTTTAATCCTAGCAGTTGAAATAGTCACTAACTCCTCATCATCGGACGACTGCTCCTCCCTTAATTTCTTTAGCTGTTCATTCTGAAGATCCACAAGTTAATCTGTAGTACTGTTTGTACTATACGCGATCCTTTGTCTCCAACGTTACACCTTGCTCACTCTCTCTCGCTCCATTCGTTCGTAACGCGAGGCACTGTTCGTTACCCGAGACATACAATTTTTGAAGTTGTTGTTCGTAACCTGAATTTTTCGTGACCTGAGGCGTTCTTAACCCGAGGTACCACTGTGTATCATTGTCAGAGATGACCAGTTGTCTGTACTAAGTATATATCATTATCAGAGATGGCCAGTTGTCTGTACTAAGTATATATCATTGTCAGAGATGGCCAGTTGTATGTACTAAGTATATATCATTGTCAGAGATGGCAAGTTGTCTGTACTAAGTATATATCATTGTCAGAGATGGCAAGTTGTCTGTACTAAGTATATATCATTGTCAGAGATGACCAGTTGTCTGTACTAAGTATATATCATTGTCAGAGATGACCAGTTGTCTGTACTAAGTATATATCATTGTCAGAGATGACCAGTTGTCTGTACTAAGTATATATCATTGTCAGAGATGACCAGTTGTATGTACTAAGTATATATCATTGTCAGAGATGGCAAGTTGTCTGTACTAAGTATATATCATTGTCAGAGATGGCAAGTTGTCTGTACTAAGTATATATCATTCTCAGAGATGGCAAGTTGTCTGTACTAAGTATATATCATTCTCAGAGAGAGATGGCAAATTGTCTGCAATAAGTATATATCATTCTCAGAGATGGCCAGTTGTATGTACTAAGTATATATCATTGTCAGAGATGGCCAGTTGTATGTACTAAGTATATATCATTGTCAGAGATGGCAAGTTGTCTGCAATTAGTATATATCATTCTCAGAGATGGCAAGTTGTATGTACTAAGTATATATCATTGTAAGAGATGGCCAGTTGTATGTACTAAGTATATATCATTGTCAGAGATGGCCAGTTGTCTGTACTAATTATAAATTTAA
>JACEFZ010009652.1:0-17240 GCA_014155875.1 Cepaea nemoralis | reverse complement strand
AACACAAAAAAATACCCAAAAAGAAAAGGTTTTGGTTGCCTGAGGGTAAAACACAAACATCCCACCAGGTGTGGGGGCCCCCCGTTAAATAACGCAACAGACACCAGTCAGGGTGTGAGGGGTAAAAAAACAACAGACACCAGTCACTTGTGAGGGTAATAATACAATAGACACAGTCACGTGTGAGGGTAATAACACAACACATAACAGCGACATGTGAGGGTAATAGAAAAAAATATACCAGTAACACGTGCGTGTATTAAAATAACACATAAATGTCAAGTGGGAGGGTAACAAACTAAAACATAACAGTCATCTGTGCGGGTAATAAAGTATCACATACCAGTCAAGTGTGCATGTAAGTAATACAAATAAAACAGAACTATATCAGGTAGAGATGCGAGTAATACAAATAAACATACCAAAAACAGGAAAGTTTGCTGATGTAGATGATTATCACATCGTGGTTTCAATGTTGATTACATTAGTATTCTTGTGCTTGTGCTCGTGTTTGTTGCTGTTGTTTTGCCACAGCTGGACCACAGCTCCACTCACTTTATTGATACTACACACACACACATACACACACACAGCGCGGTGGTGACATTGTTTAACTGTACATGGCCACAGCTGGACCACAGCTCCACTCACTTTATTGATACTACACACACACATATACACACACAGCGCGGTGGTGGCATTGTTTAACTGTACATGTCCACAGCTGGACCACAGCTCCACTCACTTTATTGATACTACACACACACGGCGCGGTGGTGGCATTGTTAAACTGTACATGGCCACAGCTGGACCACAGCTCCACTCACTTTATTGATACTACACACACACATATACACACACAGCGCGGTGGTGGCATGTTTAACTGTACATGGCCACAGCTGGACCACAGCTCCACATCACTTTATTGATACTACAACACACATACACACACACGGTGTGTGGTGGTGGGATTGTTTAACTGTACATGTCCACAGCTGGACCACAGCTCCACTCACTGTATTGATACTACACACACACATACACACACACGGTGTGGTGGTGGGATTGTTTAACTGTACATGTCCACAGCTGGACCACAGCTCCACTCACTTTATTGATACTACACACACACACATACACACACACGGTGTGGTGGTGGGATTGTTTAACTGTACATGTCCACAGCTGGACCACAGCTCCACTCACTGTATTGATACTACACACACACGGTGTGGTGGTGGGATTGTTTAACTGTACATGTCCACAGCTGGACCACAGCTCCACTCACTTTATTGATACTACACACACACATATACACACACAGCGCGGTGGTGGCATTGTTTAACTGTACATGTCCACAGCTGGACCACAGCTCCACTCACTTTATTGATACTACACACACACATACACACACACGGTGTGGTGTGGGACTTGTTTAACTGTACATGTCCACAGCTGGACCACAGCTCCACTCACTGTATTGATACTACACACACACATACACACACACGGTGTGGTGGTGGGATTGTTTAACTGTACATGTCCACAGCTGGACCACAGCTCCACTCACTTTATTGATACTACACACACACATACACACACACGGTGTGGTGGTGGGATTGTTTAACTGTACATGTCCACAGCTGGACCACAGCTCCACTCACTGTATTGATACTACACACACACTATACACACACAGCGCTGTGGTGGTGGCATTGTTTAACTGTACATGTCCACAGCTGGACCACAGCTCCACTCACTGTATTGATACTACACACACACGGTGCGGTGGTGACATTGTGGCAAGGGCTTTTGATCGTATTTTCTCTTTTCTGTAGTGTTTTCGCCGCGTTCATTCTTTCAGATTTGACTTTTTATTCTCAGGATAATTGTGGTGTTTCTTCCTGTGCACGTTTGATTTGTGGTCTAGACGGCAGACGCGGGAACGATTTTCACTTCCTGTCCTAAATCCCCAGGGAGGGAAACTTCCGGTTCCAACAAAGAGAAGTCACCTCTAACGAACAGATCTGACTGATAGCACCATCAGTCTTTCACCCGACCCTTTCTCCCTTTCCGTTCACGAACCAGTTTGCCACTTGTAGGAACACAGCTTCTCCTGACGTGTGTTATCAGACTTTCCATGCGGGACAGGATACTGGCAGGAAATGATAAATCTGATATAAGACTTCGGGCAGTTACTTGCACGTTTGTAATTATTCATATTGTTAGGGATCAAGAAGATAGCAAAAACAGATTAATGTAGGCAGAAACTAATAGCATGACTGTTTGTCTGGCATACCAGAGGTGGCCAAGAACGTACTAAACTTTCGAAGATGGCCAGGACAATGTCTGCACCGTTATAGTACAGCTGGCAGAGTAGGGGTCGTTGAGGGAGGACATACTGTCCAAATCATTGCCAAGCCGAAGTACGAATATGTCAGCTGAATGTAACAAATATGGCAGCCTAGCTGTATGCTTTCACAGATCGATTCTCCTCAATATCCTAGCTGTAATGTTAAGTTATGTCTAACGATGTTATTACACTTTATATATTCCCATACGCACTCAGTCCTCTGAAAAGCATTTATGTTGACTATTCCAGCGTGTAGCTGGTTGTGATATTTCCTGTCTGTCCCCGAAGATGGCACTGACATGTTGGAGCTGTCTTGACTTCCAATGTCTGTAATAGAGCTAGCATGAGAGTCTTGCCAGCATCCGCCAACCGAGTCGGTAATGCATTGATTATATGATATGTCCATGCTGCTTTATTTGCAAACTGTTCTGCGCGTTCTTCCGGTATATTTTCGTGCACACCAAAGGTGAGTAATGTGAAGTGTGAATCATGTCTATTCAGCCGGGGCGGAGATTGTCGATTGCAATTTAATGATTATCGCGGATGTGACTTCCGGTTTTGCTGCCCATGTAAGTTCTCTGGAGGCAGCGGTGATCTCCATGGGCAGGCTGGATGTAGTTCTCTGGAGCAGCAGTGCTTTCCTGTTTGATTGTTCAACACCCCCCCCCCCCCACCCCACCGGCCCCACCAATTTCATTGTGCGGTGTAAAGGTAGTAAAGCCTACCTTGAATGGCGCTACAGGAACCCACGTGTTTAGGTGATGATGTCTTCTGGAGGTGAAAGCTATTCGACCAGTTCCTTTATCTCAGTGTCAATGAATGCAGCAACTGACCTCCACAACATCACTCCGCAGTATCACCTCTGTGAGAGTGTTTTTTCACGTCTACAGATATATCGTGTATGAGTATATCGTGTGTGGGTGGTGTTGTGTGTGTTGTTTGTCCATCAAGAATAATGATGACCATTCATTTCATCCAGTGGAGTTGAAAGCATGGAGCCGTGAGTTCTACGATGGCTGATAAGGCCTATTTTGGCTCGAAATGTTCTTTGACAATGTGGACAAAGAATGCTTGACGTTTCTGGAGGAAGATTTTCTGCAGTGGTTTTTCTGTTCTGTCTTTTCTTTACAGCTCTTGCAGTCCTGGTTGCCTCACAAGTGACTGCATCCCTTGCGTAATGATGCACGCCACGAACTTCAGTCTCTGACTGCAGTCTCCCAGGTGTCATGATGAATTCCAAAAGCATTCAGTGAGATTTTCAGAGTGTCTTTAAAGCGTTTCCTCTGGTCCGCCTTGGGAGCGTTTACCACAACGCAACTCGCCGTAAAAAGTTCGTTTAGGGAGCCTGTGATCTGGCATGCGAGTCAAGTGACCAGCCCAGCGAATCTGATTCTTCATCAGTAGAGTGTGGATACTGGGCATCGACGCTCTTTCTAGGACTTCAGTGTCTGGGATTTTGTCTAGCCATTTAATCTTCAGTAACTTCCTAAGGCACACCGTGTGGAAGTGGTTTAATTTCCTAGCGTGTCGCTGATAAACAGTCCAGGTTTCACAAGCATATAGCAGTGTGGATAATACAACTGCTTTAGTAGACTTTCAGCTTTATTTGCAGGCTTATTCCATTTCTGTCCCATACATTCTTGTACAGTCTGCCAAAGGCCGCGCTGGCCTTGGAGATTCTTGCATTCACTTCATCATCAATTTTGGCAGCTTGTGACACAGTGCTGCCAAGGTAGGTGAATTTGTCCACAACACTTGTCTATGATCATTCACTTTGATATTCGGTACAGTGTGATTATTCCCTGGAGCTGGCTGGTACATAACTACAGTCTTCTCCAAATTGATATTGAGCCCAAAGTTGGCACAAGCATGTGAGAAAGCTGAAACATTATGTTGCATGCCGCCTCTGAGTTGGCGTATAGAGCGCAATCTTCAGCAAACAGGAGCTCTCTGACGGTGTCGCTGTTAATTTTGGTTTTAGCTTTCAGCCTTCTGAGATTGGATAACTTTCTATCCATGCTGTAGGTGATGTCTATTCCAATGTCGTCGTTCTCGAAGGCATTCGTCAACATAGCTGAAAACATGAGGCTGAACAGTGTTGGTGCCAGGACACATCCTTGCTTCACTCCATCGGTTACAGGAAAGTGCTCAGACAGTTCACCATTTTCCTGTACTCTTGCCTGCATGGGTGGTATATCGTGTATGTGTATATAGTGTATGGGTAGTATGTTGTTTGTCCATCAAGAATAATGATGACCATTTATTTCATCCAATGGGGTTGAAAGTATGGAGCTGTGAGTTTTAAAATGGCTGATAAGGCCTATTCTGGCTCAAAATTTTCTTTGACAATGTGGGCAAAGAATGCTTGACGTGCCAGGAGTCGGATCTCCTGTAGTGGTTTTTCTATCCAGCATTTTCTTCATAAATCTTGCTGTCTTAGTTGCTTCACAAGTGACTGCACCCTTGCTTAATAATTTACGCCATGAATTTTGGTCTTTGACAGCAGTCTCCCAAGTGTCGCGATGAATTCCAAAAGTTTTTAGTGAGATCTTCTGAGTGTCTTTAAAACGTTTCCTCTGTCCGCCTTGCGAGCGTTTACCACATTGCAGCTCGCCGTGAAATATTCATGTTTAGGGAGCCTGTGATCTGGCATGCGAGTCAAGTGACCAGCCCACCGAATCTGATTCTTTATTACTAAAGTGTGGATGCGGGGCATGCACGCTCTTTCTAGGACTTCAGTGTCTGGGATCTTGTCTTGCCATTTAATCTTCAGTAACTTCCTAAGGCAGACTGTGTGGAAGTGGTTTAATTTCCTAGCGTGTCGCTGATAAACAGTCCATGTTTCACAAGCATATAGCAGTGTGGATAATACAACTGCTTTATAGACTTTCAGCTTTGTTTGCAGGCTTACTCCAATTCTGTCCCATACATTCCTCTACAGTCTGCCAAAAGCCGAGCTGGCCTTGGAGATTCTTGCATACATTTCGTTATTAACTGTAGCAGCTTGGGACACAGTGCTGCCAAGCTAGGTGAATTTGTCCACGACATTTAGTCTATGATCATTCATCTTCTCTTTTCAGTATATCTACAAGTCTCTTCTTCTCTTCCCAGTATAATTACTGTCACACGTTTTCTTGATGATAATATCACGAAGTTCTTACGATGATATGCTCATGATATTATTGTGCGATGGTCGTTGTCTAGGTAACGATACTCATGGTGTGCCAATGGAGATATCTGTCTTGCAATGTAACTCACCCCCGCAGTGCATATTCACCAGGCATTAAACAAGATTCCGTTGGCGCACATAATCCTTTATTACAGAAATAAGACGGACAAACGGAACAGGTTTATACATCCAGAAACATAACATAATCCATGGAATATAAATATCCTCCTCACAATTTAACCAGCACACATCAATGCCTTCTCACGGCCGGCTTCTAATCTCAATCCACAAGACAGGTAATCCAGCTACTATCCACGGCTGGATCTCCCACAATACAACCCACACATTGGGTTGGAGCCACTGCTCAACTATAGAACGCACTCTGGGTTCAGGCCTGTCTTCACAACTAGAAGAACAACACAACACGGAGCTCTCTCTTAAACGACCTGACCCGCAGTCGGTCTCTTCTCTCACTGACTTTCCAGTCTCTTGACTTCACACAACACACCACTCTCTTTCGACCCATCCCCCCTGGGGCCACACTCACCCTTCCATTATTTCTCAGTACTGGCTGTTTTCCTCATTAGCCAGGTCCCTCACCTTACTTCTCCCCATCCTAATCTCCATTCTTCCTCATGCCCGGTCACTCACCTCAATGTCAGTGACCCAGGCTTATGTCATCACCCCCCCCCCCCCCCCCCCCCCCCCCCCCCCCCTCTTAAAAGAAAACTTCGTTTTCAAATATTGGGAGACTAAAACTTACTAAACATGTGCCCCAGACATATAGCCTGGGTAGCCCTAAGTATGGCTCCACCTCACTTCAGCTACCACCCTAAATAATACATCAAATGCTTATAGTACATTCCCATATTCCCCACACATAAATACAAACAACTTTCTATCTTGTGTACCAATGCATGAACTAATACATCACATAATAATAATAATACATCATAGAAAAGCATTATACTTATGTACCCATAGGTCTCTTACTACTTCACGACCCCACAATACTATTTGTGTACCGACCCTATATAGGTGGTTCTGTTCTTGCATCAACCCACCTCTGATTCCTGTCGATGCTGTGTCTATCTTTCATGTACCCATGACTCATGGTACCTCTACAATTACAACATCTGTTTTGCTATCCCTAGCCTGGGTCAGTAATGTCGCGAAAACTCTTTTGACCTGACTCAACTTTCCTATCTGCATATTGCACCGTTACACTTGAGTCTCTGTTTAGTCTGAACTCTTTATTAATCTTGGCCCATATATCTGGCAACCTTTCTTTCTGCTGCATACGCCTTATGCCTATGTGCCCTGCACATGCACTATCCTGAGCTGTTCTAGTATATCGGTCTCTATGTGCTAAAGGTACTGCTCCTTGCCCACGTGCAGTTTCTGCTATCTGAAAAACCTGCGCAGTGAGAACATTGTTCTTTCTCTCGAAGCCCATCTAACTTTCTTTGACTGCCTATGTTCTACTCTCCTACACCCTTGGGAACATTTGTTCAGAGTAGTATCTTGTCTCTGGGATTCACTAGCACTATATATGGGATCCATTCTCATCTGCTCCGCTGTACTATCCTTGTCCTGAGTTCCTGTGTCTACTTCAAGTGCCTCTCCTACCTCAGCTATACTCTCTAATTTAGGTTATCTTGTGGTAACTACCTCCGTTACTGCTTACCCTATATTTTTGGTCCCAATAAACACTATTTCCTCTTCTGTACAATCTTTAACTCCTATAAACATTTCCTATGATCAAATCAGCCACTGGTGAGTCCAAAACACACGCTGACACTCTTCCAGTGATATATGGTGTTTTTACAGTTATATGGCTACTGGGTAGAACTCTACTGTGCCGTTGAAGTTATGCATCTAATCTTTTTCCCTGTATAATCCGAGGGATCTATTAAACTTCTCTTCACTCCGATAGACGTACATCCGGAATCCCTAATTGTTAACGCTGGTCTATCATTGACAAATCCCTGATGCAGCTTCAGACTTCCCCCTTCATGCACTGCTGATCCTGCTTTTACTGTATGACCACATATTAGGACTGGCTGACTGTCTTTTTCAAAAGAGGTTTGCACCCAACTACAATCTTCATTGTTCAGCGTCTCAATTACTTGCGCTGCATTTGATGTGCTCTGTTTCTCTCATCCTACATTGATGGCTGATATGCCCCTTCCTTCCACATTTGAAACAAGTAAGCTACCTTTTACTGTTGTTCGTTGGTCCATCTGATGGTTGTGCATCACACTCTGCTGCCTTGTGTCTCCAGCTCCCACAATTCCAACATCCGGCATAATTTTGACGTCTCTGGAAGTTCCCCTTCTATATGGGTACCGTCCTACTCTACCAACATTGTTTCCTCGGAAAACCATTATCTTGAAGTTCTTGCTGCTCACCTTTCTGTGCTGAATCCACACTTTTCGCCCTTGGTCTGATGACTGGATTCTGGTCCTGTTTAGTGTACGCTGCACAGACTATTTCCTCACTCTTAGTTTCCCAATAGAAACTGTTAGGATGTGCAGTCATATAGTTTTGCCCTAACTGAGACATTGTGTCTATGTCCTTTGGCTTCCGTTCCTCAAAGAACGCCACTAAATTACAATTGCATGCAGATACTACCTTGTCTCTTAACATTAGATCTACTAATTTATTAAAATCTTTCCCTACTTCTGCAAGCTCCATCCATTTGTTAAATGTATTCTTTACTGTGTTAACAAAATCTGTGAAATCTTGATTTGTCTCTGGCACTAACTGTCTAAACTTTGTTCTATATCCATGTTCAGTTAGTTGGAACTTTGTCAGCAAACGTTGACCGTAAGATAGTGTAGTTGTTCCTTTCTTCTACAGGTAAATTGAACATGGTGTCTAGTGCCTTACCCGTAAGAAGCTCCCCTAGTCTAGTCGCATACTGTTCTTCGGGGATGCCTAACACTTTCGCTGATGCCTGATATCTGTCAAGATAAGCTTCAAGGTTGTCTCGGTCCGTAAAATATGGCAGTTTTAATCTCTGTGACGACTGCGACGGTTTTCTACTTTCCTCACTTTGACCCTTCGATGCAAATTCTAACTTTTTAATAGCAATTTCCGCTTCCATCTTAATCTTCTCTTTCTCAATTTCCATTCTCATGTGTGTCTCTCTCTCTTCCTGTAGACGCTTGGCTTCCATTTCAGCCTGTCTTTGTTCTCTCTCAGCTAACTTTTCTTCCTGTAGACGTTTTTGCCTCGCGTTCATTGTGCCCTCTCCTCTCTTTCCCGTCTGTTGTTGTTCTTTTGCTTCGGCATACTCCTGTAAACTCTTTACCTTTCAGGCCTATTCTTTCACCTGCTTCAATATAATCCATTAAAGTAGGCATCTTGTACTTGTGGACACGTTGCTGTGAATCAGCCAACTATAAATGTCCAGACTCTGCTGTTAGTCTTTGTGTCACTTTCCCTAAGTACACCCGCACTCCCTGTGTACGTAAATCCGTAGTGCTACAATATCACTCTGTACTCACCCAGTCACTCTATAAGCACTAGGTAGTGAGGGGGAATATCACCTATACTCCCTTATATCTATATATCTATGACCAAAAGTTCATAAAGTCCCTGGAAATATTGTTAAACATACATATAAATACATATACAAACAAATGGATGATAACACTAAGTGATGACTATCCAACGCTAAACTTCACAAGCTGAGTACACGGAGACGATGATGACACAGAAATAACCACAGTAACAAATACAAGCTTGTGTAGGGAACATCCACAGTGCGCGTAAAATATAAACTGACTCAGATATCACTAGATAGTAGACACGACAAAAGTGCACGATAATAACATCTATCCGAACACAGCAAATATCATATGTAAATATAACGAAAAGAAGAAAGAGAAGAAACAAAATTATAGCATAAAATTATACAGAAATCTGACAGTCAAACACAAACTGGCACGTTATATAATTCAGGACCGTCCCTGCAGAACCAAATAAACCGACCTTTCGATTTTCTTCCCAGACATTATATATGGTGCACCTCAGAAAGTAACTTTTCGCCCTGTCTCCCGGCCTTCGAGAAACAACACAAAAATCCCCTACTCTTGACAAACACTGGACCACATACAAATAATTGCCGTAACACCCGACAACAATAAATATGACGATGGGAGCAAAACAATAAAAAATAATAATGTGTAACTGGTTGGCCGACAAATATGGGCCTATTAATCCGTCGCCAAAAGTTCTTTTTATTCAGTCACCAACGTTTTTGTTCGTTTTAATAGTTATTCGCAATCCGCTGGAAATGTCTACGACACTAGTTTTCAAACCGACTTCTTGTTTTGTTGAGTGGTTATTGAATTCACGTGGGGATCACAAGTTCCAACTGTCGACAAAAGTTAAAGATGATAGTGATATCCAAACTGTTCTGTCTCGACACAGTCCGTAACGTTATTGTACTTTCTCTGTACGTGGTGGTACCACAGTGTTCTTTCGATATGTTGTTACTTTCGTTGCGGAGATGGCGCTTCGCTGTATCATTAATGTTATGGATTTCCGTTACCCGACAAGATTCACCAAAAAGAAAAGGAGAATGGCAGCCAATGTTCAGCGCTTTAAATTTGGGTATATAAATCCTTATCGGCAAAGAAATACAACCATGGTTGCGATGACGATAAGTTAAAACTGTTTGCTCATAACAGAATAATGATGACAAAGGCTTGAACAAAGACGAAACATCAAGTCTGGCTTTCTTTCAAAACAACCTTGTTTATCCCGATCTCCTGTGGAAATTCCCAGTAACTGTTCCACTGTCAAACAGCCTTGCCTTCCAAGGTCAACCTAATTTCTCTTTATCACTCTCAGTGAAAAATTCCTCCGTAAAACAGTTTTCACACAAACTTGACAGCCCCACCCGGCTGCGGAAGGGGTACCGTTACTTTCCCCTTCAGTCAACTGTCCGTCAAATCAGCGACTGCCAATTTTTCTCTGTTTTCCAAACATGTACTTCCCCAGTACCTGGACGCTGGTGTACCCACCCGTCCTATTTACTGCGTCGAATAATCTTGACCAGTCAACTTGCAACAACACAGTGCGCTTGCCTCCAGCACACACACACCTGTCAATTATCTTTGGTTCCCAATCCTGTCATTATCACCGACAGCGACGTCCTACACACACACACGCTGCCCTCGCCACTCTGGATTCAACACTCGTCTTTCATTGCCGCCTCTGCTAGTTTCAGCCCTCCTGCCTGGTATCCAATTTACCTGTCACCGTAATGGACTCTCCCGGTTAGTCTGTATGGCGTGTCTTTATCACCCCCTCTCGCTTCAGCGATATGGTTGGTTCAAATTCACCTGTAGTGGACTTGACGTGAACTGTCTGTATCAGTTCCCGCACGGAGAAAAACTCAGTGTTTATACGGTGGACACTGTCAGGATCTTAGAATTGGCTCGTTTAGCTAACACGTGTGAGACAGTACAAGTATAACGTGATTCGACGTAAGACTCAACGACACAACGTTCTATGGATTTATTGCCATATTAAATACAGAACGATGATTACAACAATATACAATATATAGCTCACGACGCTCACAACCACAATACAGCTCACAAGTCTGACGCTCAAGATGACAGTCGTTCGGCTTTCAACCACAGAGATCCACACAAACGGGCCCTTTCTTTCACCGCCAAAACGTCCGTCCAGTTTTCCCGGTCCCAGCTCGGGGCTGAGGCTAGCACGCAAAAATGCCCACCGCCTCTAGTGGCGTCCCCGTGGCATGCGTGCGGGCCTTTTGGTATCGTCGGCCTGACCGCTGGTCCGTGTCAGGTAACAATCTTGTCAGCCGACAACTCTTGTCCGCCGGGTTTGGCCCCTAACGATTTTTCCTGCATAGCTATCCCATGTTAGGCTCTGAAAAATTTCCCCGGGTACCTCAAAAGAAAGATGCCATCTTTCATTCAGGGTGTATGTACATACGGGGGGAGGGTTTTTTAACTTCATGTCAGAGTTACCCTTTCCCTTTTTTTATGCCTGAAAAAAAAAATGGATAGAAATATATACGAAAAATGTTTAAACTGCATTCAATGACAAGGGGAAGTTCAACTGTTAACACAAAAACAGGTTTCATCCCCCCCGATGGCTGGTTACCTTTACTGCATTAATCCCCAGTCAGATCAGTAGTACCAGCTTCTCGATTACCTCGCAGCAATTTGAAAAAAACGTAATTTAAAATTGGGTTTTTGAAAAAACATCCAAACTAGCCAGAAATGAAATACGAACCCTTTTTTTATAAGTCGTTTTTAAAACACTCAAACTCCGACCTTACTTGGCCAGGAGCCCTTTTGTTGGTTTTGCAATGGGCGGCAGCTCTCCGCCATGCTTAGTGGCGCCTACCCGCTGTGTTAGCCCCTTTAGCAACAAAATGTCTGTTTATACAATACACATTAATGGGAAAATGTTTCAACTTATGGCCCCTTTTTGAATTAATAAATACCCAAAGGGGAAATAATTTTGACATTCCCAAAAAATACAATAAATTACAATAATTATTTAATTTTCTTAGTGTCATTGCCCTTTCCCTTTCTTCATTTTAAACGAGAAAAAGTCGGTAATATGAATACATTAATCAAGTTAGATTCTAAGATTACACTAATCAAAATAAATAAGTACACACTTGGTGTATTCTTTTTTATAGAATCACAAGGATTTTACAATCGTCACTAGTATTTAACTTTCTGTATATGGGTCTGAAAATTTGGTGAAATTTTTAAATTCCACAGGAAGTAAAACCCCGAAACTAAAAAATTTAGTTGCTGTTACACTGTCTGAACAAAAATGTTCCGGTTTTATTTTGCAACGGATAGAAAAAATGTTCCCCACAGTTTGTGTGGATGTTATAGTATCACAATTTTCGGATTAGGATGGAAGTTCTTATTTCCGTTTTTGTTCACAACTTCTGGATAATGATCGACTGTTGTTATTTCTGATGTTCAAATGTCGAACTTTTTGGGATTAATTTCGCTGCAGAGGGGGTATAGAAGTCAGTTCAGTTTACACATTTGCACACGTCTTTAAAATATCACGGTGAAGAAATTCACACAAAAGATGTCACTGTTAACTGGTAAAGTTCGCTTTGGTAAGTGGTTAAGCGTCTGTGACACTTTTTCTTGTTGTATATTTACATTTAATAATTTTTCCTTTCTAACACACACTACACAATTTTACTAAAACTCATTACATGGCTTAATTAAAATAAGTATATTATACATGCCCGGGGTTAAACCCTATCCATTTATAATTATAGACCTTACACAGTAGGTGAATGGAAACAAAAATTCCCCATTGGTGGCTGTGTTGGTCTGAGTGTATTGGTACACACTGCACTCAGACATTGCTTACTGGGTGGGTCGGACAACGGGCCCAAAAGATCGGCAATTGTATTAAATTCTGCCTGGAATATGTCGAACCTCGAAACTGTAATTCTGAAGCTTCAAGGCCCAGCGAGCAATCATGTTGTTGGATGGTACTCCGGAATTTATATACCGTAAGGGACTGTTGTCAGTTTTTAGATAAAGTGACGTCCCAGAAGGTATTTGGATAGTTTTGTCACACTCTCTACTAAGGCAAGTGCCTCTAATTGTGGAATGGACCATCACGTTCTCTGGGCTTTAGTTTTCTCGTATAAAAAAAAGGGGTGCAAGATGTTGTTGTATTCCTGCAACAGGACTGCCCCAATCGCCACAGAGCTAGCGTCTGTTCTCAATCTGAAAAGGGAAACGGGAAAGTTGGGGGAATTTTAGGATGAGATTATTTGCACTCTTATCAGAAAAGTATGCCAAAATTTATTAAATGCAATTCGTAGGCATTCTCGTGTAAATTTTCTCAGGCCTATCCTTAGTTAGAAAATTTAGTAAATACCTCGGTCAGTTCTAAAAAATCAGGAATGAACTGCCGATAATAGTTGATCAGTCCCAAACAAACCCCGGGAAATTGTTTCTTATTAGTCGGGAGTGACATTTTTTAGAATTTTGGAGACAATTTTGTTGTCTGTCAGGGACAAAGCCATTGGATATTCTGTACCCCAAAAATGATATCTCTTGGTAAGCCATGCCCCACCTTTGCAGGCTTCACTGTCAGTCCGTGTTTGTCTGATACTTTTCTAGTGTCTTTTTCCTAATGCTTTATTTTGTTCCGTCATTGTCTCTGTATGGACCAGATGTCGTCGATATAGCAGAAAAGTTAGGAATGTCAGCTAGGGGGGAGCCCGTTTTCATGGTACGAATGTGGCGGGGGCATTGACTAGCCCAAATGGAAGTTTGAACCATTCGTACAGCCCCCAAAGGGGCGTGGCAAATGCTGTTAGATGTCGCTGTCTTCATGTACAGCTATCGGGCCAGAAACCTTTAGACAGGGTCAAGCGTCGAAAAGAACTTAGCGTCAGTCAGTTCTGTCAGAAGATCGTCAGGGGTTTGCCATTGGTTCAAGATCTAAAACAGTTATTTTGTTTAGTTTTCGGTAGTCGATGAAAAATTTCGTATTGTGTTGCCCTTTTTTGCGTAAAAGGGACCATGGGAGAAAAAAGGAAGTCTAAACTGGGATCGTCTGATGATGTTGTTTTTTTTTTTAAGTTGATGGGTTTCCTTTATTTAGTTGTTCTTTGTTAAAGTAATGGTATGGTGTAGGTCTGCATTTATTTGGTTTTGTTTGATGTGGTGTATGTGATGTTTGGTACTAATTCGTTTGTCCTGGGTTGTCGGAAAAGATGGTGTTGTACTGTTGTTTTCAACTGTTTCCCAACTTTTTGTCTCTGCTTGACTTAAGTTTGGATTGATTTTAAATCTCATTCAAGCAGTTTGTCGTAAACTAATGAAAGGTGTTGGAATCTCGTCGCTAGAATCGCCATCTTCGTGTTTATTATCACGGTGCAAGCTGTCATATCGTCTTGTTCTTTGGTCTCTTTTTTGTGGTATGGTCTTAGCTTTTTATGTGAAATATTTTGTGTTTGTCTTTTATTAGGATTTCGTAGTCTCCAGGGAGATTTGTCTTGTCATTTTAAAAGGTCCCTGCCAAGAATCAGTCAGTAGCTGTCTGCCCACAGGTATTTAGTGTAAAAACGTCCTTTTCCAGGTGTCAATGTTATAGTCCTGTTACCTTTGTCTGCGTACTGTCTGTAATTTAGCACCAGATAGTTTTAGTGCATTTTTAGCAATTTAATAAAATTTTAAATAACCCTTTCCCACGCAATGATGTTACATACAAGAATGATGATATGGGTTTAAGTTTTTTTTTGGATTTAGAGTCAGTTAACTTTTGGTGAAAAAAATTGTTAAGGGGCCTCGTGGTTTGGCACCATAGATTAGTTCAAAAGGAGAGAAACCGGAAATAGAATGTGGTACCTCGCGATAAGAAAAAGGAACAGCTGGTAGGTATACATCCCAATTATTGGGGTGATCTTGAGTTACTTTTGCAAGCATGTGCTTCAGACCCCCGTTAAGCTTTTCTATAATCCCGCTCGAGTGAGGATGATGGGGGCTATTAAAAACTTGCTTCACTCCTAACTTTTTGGTGAAAGCTAGGGCGATGCGGCAATAAATTTAGTGCCTCTATCGGGACTGGATAGTATCTGGAAACCCGATTGGGGGGAAGATATGGAAGAACACTTCCCTTTAGGGCGTTGGCAGTAATTTTTTCTTTAGAAAGGGAAAAGCTTCTGGCCAGCGGCTACATTGATCAATAACAGTTAGAATATATTTTTTCCCTCTAGTTGTTGTATGACTAAGAGGGCCCCCAATGTCAACTGATAATTTTTCAAAAAAGGGCGACTGGTAAAATTTAGTGACTTGTAACTTTTTCCTGTGGGTTTTTTACCTTTTTTTTTCCAGTTTCGGATGTATCACAACTTCTGCAATATGGTTTTTTTGTCATTGCAAAAAATTTTTGGGCCCAAAGAAACTGTGTCAAAAACCTTGACCTGGTTTTAAACAATGCCATATGACCTGCAAAAGGTATAAACGTGAGCAAGATGTAAAGCTTGCTTGCGATAAGTAGTTGGCAAAACAGTTTGCTTCGTTGTAATGTCACCTCTGGTGTAATACCCGGTGAGGGATATTTATTTTGTAAAGCAAAAAGCCATTTCGCATTCTTGGGGTTTTATTTGGGTTTTTGCCCATCAGGTCAAAGTACTTTGACAGTGAAGGATCAGCTTTTTGAGCTTTTTATGAATGCCCCTTTATAGAGTCACTAGGTGGTAATTCTGGGCTAAGCATTTGTATAGCCTCAGTTTGGTTACTTTCCCTCGGGGACTCTAGCAGTAGCTCTTGTTACTGCGTTTACACAATCAAGACATCAGATGATTTATGGAATGATATCGTTAATGATGTGATGAAACTTAGTGCTTTCATTTGCTAACATACATTCAATAGGGATATGAAATTTTTAATGATGACATTTGGTGGTGATGTCGTGTTATCATCAATACATAGTGATGTTATGTCATGGTTATGAGGTTTGTCATTCACCTCAGGTAATTTTCCTATGATTATATCACACACTGGGTTCGTAAGTGCAGCGCACTTTATTTTCCCCGGGTGGGGGAAAGGGTTGTTTCAATGTATGCCCATGCTAAGGATATTTCTCAATATTGCCTAAAAAATGTTCTACATGTAATGTCCCTGCCTGTATAGTCTGTAGGCTTTATGAAGGTTGTTTTCGGGCCCATTTAAGTGTACTGCCGGTGTCGCGCAGGACCGTAGAAAAATTGCCATTAACATACCCCGGGGTGGATGTCAATCTGCCCTTTTTAGTCTATTACCCAAATTAGCTTCCTCATTGGCAATAGGGGATGGCGTGCCGCATGTTAAGATACCATCTTCATAGAAGGGGGTTACAGACAGTGCATTTGTTTTTGCACTAAATACATCACAAACCTGTGCTGCATTCACAAGGGTGTTTCCCCCTTTGGGTTTTCGTCTTCTTACGCTGAGCTATCGAACAAGGCGGCATTGGCTTTTTTGGTCATATGCCTGCCTCTACAATCCATGCGATGGTGCCCGTAAAACCCTTTCAGAGAAAACATTTACGTAAACTTTTGAACGATTTACGTTCTTTGTCTTGTCTGTTTAAACCCTATTTTGCAAGTATGTTTGGTACCCTGGGTTTTTATCGCACATCCGTTAAAAAGGTGAGAAAATTTCCCGTGAATGCAATGTCTAAATTTCTCAAGGTAGGCCTGTTAGATTTTTGCCTACATAGTTTTTCTCATAGTTGGCGCTGCTACCAAAATTTAAAATCTGTAGCCTCAGTGGCAAAGCAATATTTGTTGGCCCCTGTAATAGGCCGACCCCCGGGCTTTTTAATTTCTTCCACACTTGTGCATTCATTCTCCTGTTAAAAACTTAGAAAAAGATGATGGGATAGAAGAAATGATTTTATCTCGAATGATGAGATCTTTTAATCTATCATAACTTTTGGGTTTAAATTTTTGGGTGCTGGGAAATCCATTTTTTGAAAACATCTCGGACTAAACAGAGGTAGCAGAGAACGTCTGAGTTGGGTTTTGGGCTCAATTTACTAAATTGTTCTCTGTAAAACCCGCCTCGTCCCAACAGGGAAAAGTGCCATTATTTTAGATTTTTTTTTAATGGGAATCTTTTTTCTTTGGGGTGGTTTTTTTTGGGGATGGTTTTTTTTAAAGGGGCTTTAAGAAAAATTAAA
>JACEFZ010009651.1:15000-32109 GCA_014155875.1 Cepaea nemoralis | reverse complement strand
TAAAAAAAAACTGAATTGATAATTTTTTGAATTAATAATGTTTAGTTTCTACTAAATTAATTCCTTAAGAACTAACCACATGGATTACAATTACATTGACTTACCAACTTTTCTTCTGGGAAAAAGACTCACAGACTAAACTAATCTAAAACGTTATTGTTTTACCTTCATTCTAATCAAATGGCTTCCAAACACTGCGGCGACAGGTTTCTGAATCTTAATGCGATGTCGTAGGCTGATGCTTCCTCTTTTCATTCACAATACTAAGTTATATTTGAATATTTTGTTTTGGAATATTTCATCACTCCGTGCGCTATCTCAGATCTTCTCCGGCCTAGTGCTGAGTTGGTCAACAAACAGACAGGTTTCTGCCTTGTGTCCCGTATTTATCACCGTCTTCCGGTCGTTCATCTTTTTTCGTTAGCTGTTCCGAGTTCGGGGTTTTGGTTGAATGTCGCTGTTGCTTAGTATTGTTGTAAAATAAGTCGTTGTAAATTTAGGATTTTAGAAGCGGAACAACCCTGTATTGTTACGGTGTCACTCTCAAATTGTTTTACGGGGAATTATCCACAGCGACGTTGCCGGTTTGCGAAAATATATCATAGGTATTTACAACCAACCAAACAACCCGGTTAAGTCTCAGACTAATTCATCAACATGTGCCATACCACTAAGCGTGGGCGGTCATGTTTCGCAATCTCACTCGATCACCAGAGTCGTGGATCAGCTCAGTGTTCTTGTCTCGACCATATCACGTGGCTAAGCCATCCAGGATATTTGCTTCTCTGCCTTCCCCTTATTCTTTTCCCCCTCAATCTTGCCAGTTATCACCAAGTTCTCCAATTTATTTCTTCTCATAATGTGTTCAAAAAATTTTGACTGTCTACGTCTAATTTCTCGAATCAGTTTACGATCTTCATTTGTTTCTTGTAGGACTTGGTTATTGGTTTTTCTGTTCTGTCCATTGTATTCTTTGCATTTTCCAAAGAAACCACATTTCAAAGCCATCAGATGTTTTTCAGCTTGTCTGCTCATTGTCCACGCTTCACATCCATACAAAAGTACAGGTTCTATGTAGCAGTTCAACACTCTTGTTCTCGTTGCAAATGACATCATTTTATTCAGGATGTTTATTCTAATTACGTAATCAATTTGAAACTCAGCTATATGCCAGCTGTACATCCATTGACTGTGATGCAAACTGTAGACAGGATTTTTCCCTGGCGAAGGAGTTAACGACTTTCTCCGTAATCCCGTATATTCACGTGAGGAACACAGCTGTACGAGATTCGGCAGCGGCTCGCGACGCGTTGGTTACTTACGGGGTATTTGAGATGGTCGCTCAGAAAGCAATGGCAAACTACTGAGCGTAATCTTGCCAAGAACATCAACAACAGCTGAATAATGCTCGTGTTGACTGCAACGTCCTGTACGGGATATGCAACTTTTAAAATAAAATCAATTTTGTGTCTCAAATTGTATCTAACCAAGACACAATAACGCTATAAGATTGGTGTCGCCCAATGCGGCAACTCATTATCTCGGTCCCATGGATAATCTCCCGAACTGGGACATACGGAATCCATAATGATGTTTGTACAGTAGTTTTGGTGTGGCCCCGTCTCATGGGGGTTGCCCCGTGCTGTCTGCACCCTGTGTTCCCCCACTAGTGACGCCGCTGGTGATGATTATGTATTGATTACGACAGTCCAGGGACTGTACTATTTATATCTTGCGGTAGTATAAGAGAGTGTGAGTAAGAGAGAGAAAGAGGGTGAGTGAGAGATTGAAATACAGTGCGAAAGAGTAGAACGAGAAAGAATGAGAGTGTGAGGGTAAGAGAATGTTAAGATCAGAGACTGAGAAAGTATTAGAGATAATGTGAGACAGACAGACAGACAGACAGACAGACAGGGAGTAGAACGAGAAAGAATGAGAGTGTGAGGGTCAGAGAATGTTAAGGTCAGAGACTGAGAAAGTATTAGAGATAATGTGAGACAGACAGACAGACAGACAGACAGACAGACAGACAGACAGACAGACAGACAGACAGACAGACAGACAGACAGACAGACAGGCAGGCAGGCAGGGCAGGCAGGCAGGCAGATAGTGAGAGGGTAAGGGATAATGAGAGAGAGTGAGGGTCAGAGGGAAAATAGGGTCAGTGAATGTGAGATAGTATAAGAGAGATGATTTGAGTGAACTAAGAACTGACATTTCTGCACTCAGGACATGCCCATACGCGCCCCATCCCCTCTTTCAACAGCCAGCGAAGAGTCACACTACTCATCGATCCCACCGCTATCTGATTGAAAGTTCTCCTGGTCTTTCCTTTCAGTTTTGAGATTCTACCAAAACCCCTTCCAACTCCCCCGCAACCTCATCCTTTCCACATACTGGTTCTCCACCAGGTCCCACGGGCGCATGAACACCTCTCCCTTGTCAGTAAGTAATCTAGCACCAAGAGGTGCATTCCTGCCAGTCTATCAGTCTTTTCATTCCCCCGCACTCTCGCATGGCCAGGGCAAAAATTCCATGCAATTCTCACAATCTGTGACCTCTGAAGCGAGGTGAGCCATTCCGCCCGAAACATTCCTTTCTCCACCTTACTAAGCATACTCCTAGAGTCCGTTTGCAGTTTGTGTGTTGCAGTGGTCTCCTCTAACCAACTGAATGCCGCTGTAACTGCTTCCGCCTCCATTCTCATGCTAGAGGTCGTAGTCCCATATGCCAGACTATCCTTTTTTTACGAATCGTCCATTAGCCTTTGTTAGTATAATAGAGACAGAGAGAGAAAGAGAGGGAGAGAGGAATACGTTAATATTCTCTCAGTTGTTATTATGTGAGGGGGATATATTAATTGTCTCTCCGTTATTTTTATATTAAGGAATTTTTTCTTAGTGATTATTGTGTAAGGGGAATGGGGAATGCGTTAATTTTCTCTCAGTAATTATTATGTGAGGAAATACATTAATGTTTTCTTCGTCATTACAAGGTCAGGGGAATCCCATAACTTTCTCTCACTCTGATACAAACAAAGCTCACCTCAAAAGAAATGCAACATGTAGGTATAATCGTCTTGGCTAGAACACATCACTCGTGTGACCGTGATTACGTGTAACCGTCTGTCCCCAGATGACGGCACTGAGCGACCGGTGCATGACCTCAAGTGCCAGCAGACGAAGCCGCTCATCTCCCAGTCCTGTACCTTGGAGTGTGGCTGGGACTGTAGTGTGGCCCTGTGGAGTGGTTGTTCCACGTGCCAGGACTTGGAATACGACTCGGCTAGTATCAGGAAACGACGTTCGGATGAGAAATCAGGTATACGTTGTATTATAATTCGAAGATGAGAAAACAGGCATACATTGTATTGTAATTCGAAGATGAGAAAGCAGGTGTAGATTGTATTATTATTGGCGCTACCAACAATGACGGATAGGCATAGGGTCCTTCAGGCCAAATGGTACCTGAGAGTTGCCGCAGACAGGGATCACCCGCTGCATGCAGCAATGGATATGGTTAAGGGTCATAGACTAAGACGAGGCTAGGTCCTGGATGGCACAGGCAGAACTTTCTATAAGTCAGGTGTGTGATCTAGAGACCATCAATCGTGAAAGAGAGTGGGTTGAAGTTCCGGAAGACATGACGGACTGGCACAATGTAATAATAACACTGGGTCGTGAGTGCAGAGAATGGGCAGCGGGCCGCACTGAGTTTGAAGTGCAACAGCTGATCCAGAGCAACACACATCAAGGTGACATAGTCATCTACACCGATGGGTCAGTGGTGAGAAACAGACGTAGTGGCTGGGGCTTTATTGCAAAGGCTAATGGGCGAGTCTTGAAAAAGGAGAGTCTGGCATATGAGACTACGACCTCCAGCATGAGAATGGAGGTGGAGGCAGTAACAGCGGCATTCCGGTGGCTAGAGGAGACTACTGCAACACACGTTGTATTCATTACGGATTCAAAGAAGTATGCTTAGCAAGGTGGAGAAAGGAATGTTACGTGTGAAATGGCTCTCGTCGCTTCAGAGGTCACAGATAGTGAGAATTGTATGGATATTTTGCCCTGGCCATGCGGGTGTACGGGGGAATGAACAGGCTGATAGGCTAGCAGGGAAGGCACCTCTTGGTGGTATTTTGCTTATGGACAAGGGGAGGTGGTCGTGCGCTTGTGGGACCAGGTGGAGAAGGCGGAGGAACAGATTGAGAACCCATATGTGGAAAGAATGAGATTGCGGGGGATCGGCAGGGGTTCTGGAAGAATCTCAAAACTGAGAGGGAAGACAAGGAGAACTTTAATCAGATAGCGGTGGGAACGATTAGTAGTATAACTCTTCGCTGGCTGTTGAACGAGGGGACGGAGCACGTATGGGAATGTCCTGAGTGCAGTGATGTCGGTTCTTAACTCAACTCAACTCAACTTGAAGAGGAGAAAATAGGTATACGTTGTATTATAATTCGAAGATGAGAAAACAGGTATACATTGTATTGTAATTTGATGATGAGAAAGCAGGTGTAGATTGTATTATTATTCGAAGAGGAGAAAATAGGTATACGTATATGGCATCAAGCAGCTGTCTTATATCATAAACTGTACGAGACCGTCATGAACTGGGAGTTAGTATTCACTTTATTGGAGTCAATAACCTGAAGGTCTGTGTACCAACGAGGGAGAAGAAGAATAATAACAAGAGGAAGAAGAGGAAGAAGAAGATGAAGAAGACGAAGAAGAAAAAGAAGAAGGTGAAGAAGAAATTAGTAAAATAAAGTAAAGGACCTTTTCATATACCTTGAAGTGCCAGCTGGCATATGGTGCCAGTCATATATATTTTGTATAGACTAATCGGATCTTCAAGAATGGCATGGCCAATATCACCCCCGCCGCCTTAACTTCCCAAGACGTTTCCTGGTAACCATTTTAGACTGGGTCAACCTGGGGACCCAGGTCCAGTTTTAAAACTTTGACTTCGTACGAATTCAAACCCAAAACCACCTCTCCGACAGGAAAACGTGCTATCCACTGCGCTACCACGGCTCCTGGGGGAGTGATATGTTCATAATCGTTTCAGACCAGCCTCCGAATTTAACAACCTGACTTGAGATGTGCGATTTGTTTGTTCAGTCGTTGGCTGTTCAAGCATCCTTCGGAAGGTTTGAGTTTTAACTCTTTATGTCCCAGACATTTGACGTGCATGTCGTATGAGCCGTGAGAAGGTTGGTATCTATCGGAGTGACGCTAGTGTAACAGGTTTCTCTCCGGACTGGGTACTCAAGTACCGTCTTCATTGAGCCTCCTTAGATGTTGAGCCTCATGATAATAAAACCCATACAAACCTGTGGACAATGAAATCCAAACAAACCTGTTGAGGGGGGAATTCCTTTGCACTCCTAAATCGCTTTGGATACATGGTGCTACACCCACATTTGTATATTTCCATCGGCTGTGGGTGGGTGATGTGGTCAGTATCACACGGGTAGCTTTGACTTCCCCGGACATTTCCTGCTACCCATGTTAGGCTGGGTTAATCTAGACTACAACATCCGCCCTGATGGAGATTCGAGCCCATTTCCGCCAAGCCGGCAGTCGACAGTCTAGCCAATATGCTACCTCTGTTCCAGGTAAACGCGACCTCAGCATGATCCCAGAGTGTGTATGTGCTGTGCTGAAACACGCGCTGGTCACACGCAGCTCCATAGGGTGTGAAGTTCCAAGTACCGGCCTTGCACACCACGCTGGTTTATTGGCTTTGTGATGGGAATGAGAGCTCTATAACCAGCCAGCCAAACAACCAATCATCGAACCAACCAGCCAACCAACCAGCCAACAAACCAATCAATCAAAAAGCCAGCCAACCAGTCAGCCAACCAACTAACCACTCAACTAACCAGCCAACCAATCTGCCAGCCAGACTGCCAACCAGCCCGCCAGCCAACCAACTGTCTAACCAATGAACCAATAAATCAACCAACAAATCAACCAACCATCTAACCAACCCACCATCCAAACATCCAACCAGCCAATCAACCAACCAACCCGCCAATCAACCAATCAACCAACCAACCAGCCAATCAACCAACCAGCCAACAAACCAATCAACTAACCAACCAACCAACCAGCCAATCAATCACCCTATCAGGCAACCACCTCCTCAGGGACTACATGACATATTTCAACTGAAGACACTTGCATGTTTGTGAAGGGACTACATGACATATTTCAACTGAAGACACGTACATGTTTGTGAAGGGACTACATGACATATTTCAACTGAAGACACTTGCATGTTTGTGAAGGGACTACATGACATATTTCAACTAAAGACACGTACATGTTTGTGAAGGGACTACATGACATATTTCAACTGAAGACACTTGCATGTATGTGAAGGGACTACATGACATATTTCAACTGAAGACACTTACATGTTTGTGAAGGGACTACATGACATATTTCAACTGAAGACACTTGCGTGTTTGTGAAGGGACTACATGACATATTTCAACTGCAGACACTTGCATGTTTGTGAAGGGACTACATGACATATTTCAACTGAAGACACTTGCATGTTTGTGAAGGAACTACATGACATATTTCAACTGAAGACACTTGTATGTTTGTGAAGGGACTACATGACATATTTCAACTGAAGACACTTACATGTTTGTGAAGGGACTACATGACATATTTCAACTGAAGACACTTGCATGTTTGTGAAGGGACTACATGACATATTTCAACTACAGACACGTGCATGTTTGTGAAGGGACTACATGACATATGTCAACTGAAGACACTTGCATGTTTGTGAAGGGACTACATGAAATATTTCAACTGAAGACACTTGCGTGTTTGTGAAGGGACTACATGACATATTTCAACTGCAGACACTTGCATGTTTGTGAAGGGACTACATGACATATTTCAACTGAAGACACTTGCATGTCTGTGAAGGAACTACATGACATATTTCAACTGAAGACACTTGTATGTTTGTGAAGGGACTACATGACATATTTCAACTGAAGACACTTACATGTTTGTGAAGGGACTACATGACATATTTCAACTGAAGACACTTGCATGTTTGTGAAGGGACTACATGACATATTTCAACTGAAGACACGTACATGTTTGTGAAGGGACTACATGACATATTTCAACTGAAGACACGTGCATGTTTGTGAAGGGACTACATGACATATTTCAACTGAAGACACATGCATGTTTGTGCAGGCAAAAGATTTCGAACTCGTGAAGTTCTGACGCTGCCCGGGCCAGGAGGACAAGCCTGTCCTCATCTCAGCGAGACGCGAGTGTGCCAACCCGAGCCATGCTACACATGGAATGTCACATTTGGCCCCTGTGAAGCCACTACTAGAGGAGGATGTGGGGATGGGACCCAGCTGAAGAAAGCCGTGTGTTTGAACCGTGATGGGGTAAGTGTTCCAGAATGTTCAGATTTTGAAGTGTGTGAATGTTTTCTTGCGGTAGGTAAAACTGTCTGCCTCTCTTTGAGTTTCATGTACAATATCAGTTGTACCCAACACTGACCAATAAAATGATATCAGCTGCAATTAGAAATTTAGTTTTGAAGTGATACATAAAACATTTACTTTTCTATGGATGTTAAACGTGGATAATGAGCAGATAAGCAACACAAAAAGAAAAAAAAAACATCTGATGGCAGTTAAAATGTGCTTTCTGAGAAATATGTTAAGAATACCATGGACACACAGAAACAATAATAAGCCCTGCAAAAAATAAATAACAAGGTAAACTCATTAGAGAAATTAGACGTAGACAGATATGTTGGGCACGTTATGAGAATAAATAAACTGGACAAATTAGTGACAACTGGCAAGATTGATGGGAAAAGGGCAAGGGGAAGGCAGAGAGGTAAATATCTAGATGGCTTGCTCACGTGGCATAACTGAGACAAGAAAACAGAGGTAATCCACGACTCTGGTGATCGTGTGAGACGGCAAAACTCCACCGCCCACCTTAATCGGCATGGCACATGATGATAATGACCAAATATGTATAGAAGATACTGACCACATCAACCACAGAGTTCCGACTGGTCTATAAAAACATGGCTGTAGCACCATATACCCAAATGTGCCATAATGTATTAAAATGGTCGTTTACATAATTATTTCTGGTCAGTTGTATGTCACTTATGGCCTGCAATCAAGCGCACCATTTACTGGCTGTGTGTGATTTTAGTTCAGCAGTCAGTTTGTCGTTGCCGGGCTCTCTGGGCGAGGAGTTAAACGACTTTCTCCGTAATCCCGTTTATCCACGTAGGGTAACACAGCGCGCGAGAATTGGAAGCGGTTCTTGCCGCGTTGGTAACTTACGGGATAAGTGAGCCGGACGATCAGAAAGCAATGGCAAACTACTGAGGGTAACCTTGCCAAGAAATCAACGACAGCGGTAAAATGTTGGTGTTGACCGCGATGTCCTGTAAAGGATATGCGGGGGAGAAAAAAAAGTTTGTCATTGCTTTCTAAACGGTCGACGTCTCGTGAGAGAGAGAATCTTCGCAAAGCAGACTTCGAACCCTGGACTTACTATGACCGGGAGTGATAGAACTGCGCGTCTCACCACCCCCTGGTCGCAGCACCGGTTACTAACGAACAGAAGGAACTATTCCATGTAATCACATTGAACAGTGCTGATACTTGATAACTAACATATCACTGATTCCATAGAATGGGATGATCAATCGTCTTAAGCCACGTGGAAGGCATTGTTATCTTCCCAAGTATGTATCAACTGATGCCTTGGCGTAACGGGATACGAACGAACGAACGAACGAACGAACAAACTTTATTTTCAAAGGGTTAAGAATTGGGCACGCAGGCCCGTCTAACATTCTGCCCTTCTATCACTCTCTTCCATACATTATTTCATTCACACATCATTCAAGGCTAACAGAGAACAGCAACAATATAAAACTTATGCATTATAAAATCATTGGCAAAATGCGAACATCAAAACTACATGACACAGTAACATTAGATAATGGTCAGACACTTATTAGCCATGTGGAATATACTGGCCTACCAAAAGGGGACTGGCTGTTATACTAGGGTTTTGTTATTATTATTATTATCACTATTATTATGGGGGAAGGTAATCCGTACTGAGATAGTGTTCGAGTAATTTGCGATTATATGAATAAGGATTGGTGATGTCTTTTATTTCTTGTGGAAGATTGTTCCACAGCTGAGCTGCAGAGTACGTTAAGCTTGTTTTGTATAAGTCAATCCTAGGCTTCGGAATGTGTAATATATTTAAACGTTTACTGTGTCTAGCATTATATTTAAACAATGGCCAAAGGTAATTTGGGGCATTCCGATGCAAGATTTTGTGAATTAGTTTAGCTTTATTGAAAAGCAGGCGTTTGCGGAGTGGTAGTAACTGAAGGCGTTTATACAGGCTGGGATTGTCAGATAAATGTTTGCTATAAATTAGACTCATGGCCCGTTTCTGGAGTGAGTAAAGTCGCTTGGTGTTTGAATTAGAACAACCGTCCCAGATTGTAGAGCAGTAGTCAAAGTGTGTCTGAATATGAGAAGTATAGAATAGTTTCCTTGTGTCCTCATCAAGGAAGTTTTTAATTTTGGCGAGTTGGTAGACTTTTTTCGCTGTTTGTTTAATGAGCGCTTGAACGTGGGAATTAAAGGTTAGGTTTCTATCAATGATTAGGCCTAATGTTTTGTGCTCAATTACACTTTCTACTGGCATGTTATCGATGTGAAGTTGAAGTGATGTGTGTGAGCTTAGAGTTTGAAGTCTTTGTCTGGTTGTTAATAACATTGATTTTGTTTTAGTGATATTAATTTGCATACGGTTTGAATAGCTCCACCTAACTACATTATTTAATTCTTGTTGTAAAGACGACTCCAGTAAAATACAGTTTTCAGCGTTTGTGTACACTGTACAGTCGTCTGCAAATAGATCGCAGGACGATGAAAGATGCAAAGGTAGATCGTTAATATATATGGCAAATAATAGAGGGCCAAGAATAGAGCCTTGTGGTACTCCAATATTGAATGTAGTGGTTTGAGACAGCGATTTATTATGTGATACTACTTGCTTTCTGTCCGATAGAAAAGATGATATTAGAGTGACTACATTAGGACCAATTTTCATTGTCTCAAGTTTCTTAATTAAAATAACATGGTCTATCATATCAAATGCTTTCTTGAAATCAATAAACACAGTTCCACATAGACTGTTGTTGTTTATACTCTCGTGCCAATTTTCTATCATGTTTGTTAGGGCCGTATGGCAAGAATACTTTGGTCGAAATCCTGATTGGCTGTCAACAATAAGCTTGTTGCGAACTAAATACTGTAATGTTACTTTATGGATGCGTTTTTCTAGTGGCTTAGATAGTGATGATAGTAAAGAAATGGGTCTGTAATTGTTCGGGAGACCATTGTCCAATGAACCAGATTTAAGAAGAGGGTACACTTTAGCGATTTTGAGAGCTGATGGAAAGTGGCCTTTGGTGAGACACTGATTATATACATAGGTTAGTGATATACTGATCACTGGCGCAGCACAACGGAGAATCCGGTTGCTGATTCCATCTAAGCCAGATGAGGTTGTGTTTTTTAGGTTACTGAGGTAAGTGAATACTTCAGTGATTGTCATTAGCGGTATGTCGGAAAGAATATCGCGGGAGCATCTACTCTCGCAAAACGATGACAGCAAAGATAAGTTGCAAGGAGAATTAGGTATTGAAGCCTTCAACTGGTCTATGTCAGTTTGAAAGAACTTACTGAATTGGTCGCATGTAATATGATTTGATGGTAAGGAATTTCGGGAGTTATACTTGTTTGTCAAAGTGTTAATTGCCTTCCATATATCCTTACTATTTGTTTTATCTATTACTAAGTTCTTAAAGTAATTTTTCTTTTCCCGTCGTATGGTATATTGAACTTTGTTTCTAAGAGTACGGTATACGTTGAGATCCCGCTTTTTATGTGCTTTATCTCTGTCTCTCATAATTTCAAGTATTTCCTGTGTGATCCAAGGTGACTTGACGTGGTGTTTTACTCGAACTTCCTTGATTGGCACATGTCTATCAAAAACATCAATAAAGGTTTTCATCCAGAATTCCAAAGCATCATCCGGGTCAGGAAGCTGATATACATTGTCTAGAGGTGAACTGAGCAAGTCCTGTAAAAATGCGTTTTGGTTGAAATTTTTGTAACTTCTATATTTTACACTTATGTGTTTATGTTTAGGAGTTTTAATTCCTTTTTTAGACCACGTGCAGCATATTGGGTAGTGATCGCTCATTGCACAATTGGGTACGGTGCATTCTATGATGTTGTCTGAGCAAGTTACATAAATGTGATCTATGATTGTTGAAGATGACTTTGTTACTCTAGTAGCTTGTTGTACTATTTGTTGGAAATTGTATGATGCAATTATATTTCCCCATATTATGTTGGATTTGTTGGTGTCAATGTTAAAGTCTCCGAGTAGTATAATTTCTTTACCGGAAGCGAAAACCACATCCATCATGGTAGTGAAGTTTTCGTACCAGACGTGTCCAGCACTGGGATTTCGATAGAGGTAGCCAATTATCAGGGGTGTGCGGTTTTGAAGTTTTAGCTCTAACCAAATACATTCTATTTCGCAAGTTTCAAAGTCTAGCCTACGGTTAGCATTTAGTAAATTAGAAACATATGTTATTATGCCTGTCTCTTGTTTCCTACAGGGATCCCTTCTGAAAACTTTGTACCCTTTAATATAGATGTCCTCATCTGAAATGTTATCGTTAAGCCTACTTTCACTAAGGCCGAATAAATGAAAATTTTGATTGAGAATAGAAGATAACTCTGGTAGCTTGTTAAATAAGCTGCAAATGTTTAAGTGTCCAAGGCGTATTCCTGACTTATTGAGCCAGTGTTGCCACTTCTCAGACATTTCATCCATGAAGAAAGTGTAAATTAGTCAAAGTCAAGCAAAAATACAAGATCATAAAAAAAACACAATTACATTAACTTACAAAATATCAGTAATCCAAATCGATATGTAAATGACAATATTATAACGATATAACTAATTAGACCAACGAATATAATGCAAACACGGAACAAAACGAATTAAAGAACATACAACAAATAATTAACCTGAAAAATCTACTTCACAAGCTAAGTAACCAACTGTTATCCAACAGAATTAATAAATGACTACACAAGTCAATGTCTCTGTTTAAAGCGGAGTATCCCACACGGGAAATAAAACGTTAAACAGTAAGCAATTAAAGTTCAAGGAGGAAGCTCTGTTGCTGGTATCAATGCATATAGGGTTCCGTTTTTAATACATATCCTATCTCACAGGTCTGTATTGTAGAGACATCATAAGGGCTTGATTCAATGCGGCAGGACTAAATTGCATCAAGTGTAGAAGTTCTGGACTCCAATGATGCGGAGCCTGTTGTCCGCTTGGTCGATCATTACTGGCGTGAACTTGGTGATGCGGAACCTGTTGTTGCCCGCTTGTTCGCTCATTGCTGGCCTGAATTTGGTGATTCGGAACCTCTTGTTGTCTGCTATGGAGCCCATAGCTGTCTTGATCTTGGTGTGTCAAGGTGGTATTACTACCGTGCGTGTTTACTGCTGCTTGCAACGAGGGTTCGTTGGAAGTGAGGTTAGGGAAATCTTCCTGGTAGTTATTTCCTTCACGTGTGAGGGTGGGGGTAGGAAGGAGAGGTTGATTTGTTCTTGGTAGCATGTGTGCACCTTGAATGGCAGGCTTTCGGGGGTCAGACGTCAGCAGACGTTTATCTGGGGTGATAGGGGTATTTCGACTGGCTTCAATAGTCAATGTTCGTCGTGTTTGTGTGTTGGTCATGTTTTGTGCTCTCTCCGGATACTTGATATTTTTAGCAAGGAAGCTATTACCTAATGTGGATGTGTGGATCTGGTCACTGTACAGTCGTTTCTTTGGCGCGCCTCTTTGAGATGTAAAAAATGGTGTGTTGTTGATAAATTGTACATTATACTGATTACAGAATTTCTCTAGGGTGTTGTTGTTTATGTCGGCTAGTCGCCGTTCGGAGCCATAACTTGGTGGTATGATGGAAGAGAAAAACACTTTAGAATTGGGAAAATTATGGCATAATAAGTCTAGTAGTTTTCGTAACTGAGAAATTGTGATATTTTGGTTTCTCATAGTGTCATTAATTCCTATATGTATTGTAATCCTCTTCACACTTTCGTTGATTTCCATTCTACGTATACTGTTTGTTAGACTGTCTAACCCTGCACCAGGAAGTGGAATTGTTGTAGCTTTATCGGCGTGTGATGACGACATACGATCACTGTATATGCCTTTCAACAAGGAGTCGCCAATTATCAAATGGGTGCAGTCAGCTGGTAGTCTCTGTATGTATTGGCTTCTGGTACGGCTTGCACGTTGTTTTTGCCATTGATAATTATCCGGCTGTGGACTGCCTTCTTGAAGGTTACCAGCCGATTCTTGAATAGGCGGATTGTCTGTCAGCAATGTCTCGTCGTACTGATTGTCGTTTACCAATTGCTCTTTTGGTAGTTCAAATCGATTGCTGACTTTTACTTCTATGGGAAATGTCGAGTCCTGTTGATTGGCTTTGTCTGTTTGTTGATGTGTGTTCGTTGGCTGTATAGTTGGCGCTCCCAGAGATGGTTGTGTTGTTTCGAAGCTGTAAGTCTGTGCTAACTGATCACTAGTGGGCGCAGGTTGTAAAGTCTCAATAGTGTGTTTCAGTATACCATTTTCCTCTCTCAGGAGAGCGACCTCTGACTTGAGTTTGATATAGTCATTAGTTATCCTGGCAATCTTGTCTGTGTTTTCAGAGGCGGCGTCTAGAAGTATCTTCAAACTTGCCTCTAACCTTTCAATGTGCTGTTGACAACCGCATGAGTGTTGATCTGTAGCTGGGCTTTCATCTAGTACAGATGGTGCAATCTCAATTTGGTTTGAATTGTTTTCATTTGGTTGTATACTGTCCCCTAGGGGCCTCATCGGGTATTCAATGGCTAGCAACACTGGTTGGTTAGAAGAAGCTGCGTTCGAGCTGCTGCTGTGTTGAGTCGTGGCATGTTGGAGTATGTTGTTACTATCGCCTGATGCTGTAACGACTGCCGCTGCAGGCTGTGTTGATTTTATGGTTCTGTCTGACAATAGCGTGGCCGCTGTAGGCTGTGTTGGTTTTATGGCAGACACTAGCGTGCTGAAATCGGCGGGTGTGATTAGCGAGTCACTTGTTAGTTTCAGAGCTGCCTGCTCAATTTCAACAAACTGTGTCGCGAGCCACTCAGACATGACGGCGTTTGCCCCTTGTATTAAAATTTTATTCTGGGTGTTGTACAAATGCAACGTGTGTAGGGGAGATGATATTTTTACTTCCACCTCCGCTCCTTGTCGGTCTTTTCTATAGTCAACTTTGGCTTCATGGTAATAATTGACCAGGCATGTTCGAAATGCCTCGTAATGTATTGTATTGTTGAATGTGATAGAGATGCATTTACCGTCATCCATACATTTAACAGACAGCGATGGCGAGCTAAAACAGTTCTTAAGTTTGCTTTTCACTGCCCGCTCTTTGTTGAGTGTGTAGTTTCTTGTTACTGTAGATCGTAATCCACTTCGACCCTCAGATCTACTTCGCCCCCTTTCTCCCGCTAACTCCAGCACAGAAATTCCCTCCTCGACAGACATCATTACATTACAAAATATTAGGTTTCAACAAACACGGAAACATTGTAGCGCCGCCCACGGTTTAAATCCAAGTGATGTGATTGGCTAGTTCAAGCTATCACTACTGACGCACCGCTGCTCCATGAATGATTTATCCATAGTGTTATTTAATACAATATTATTAGCATTTATATCTAACACTGCACATATAGCAACTTTAAAAGAAGTTCAACAGTTGAACGGCATCGTTGTGATCACAAACATATAAAATCCATTGCGTACGAATGTAGATAAACAGGAAAATTAATCCAAAAAGGAGGAGACCACACAAACGCGTCCCGCTTCACACGACGAATCTTTGCCAGCCGAGACCGCTCCAGAGGCAGCAACCATTCTCTTCGGATCGACCCCTCCTCTATCCTCTTGATCATGTTCATTGAGTCGCTAAGGAAACATGCCCTAGTGAATGTCTGTGTCTCGAGCGATGTTATTGCTTTACTTACTGTCATGACTTCCATAGTCAGGCTACTTGTAGTTTCAGTGAAAGCACCAGAGTCCTCCTTCAGAATTCTCCCTCCGGCCCCAGCTGTAAAGGCCCATGAGCTTCTCACATGTCGGACGACCGACCCATCTGTGTAGATGACCGCATCACCGTCTAGCGAAATTCTCGAAAATCAACGCTTGTACTTCAGCCTCCACAGCAGCCGGAATTTCTTGTCTGCATTTTCTATCTAGTTGGATGCAAACTGAAAAGGATGTGCAGAAATCTGTTGGCACTTGCACCCACTCCTCGCCAGGTTCTAAGTCCTCAAGTGAACACACCTGTTGAAGAATGTCTTCGGCTTGACCCATCCACGACCGTCCTCTTTTTAACCTGCGACCTTCATAATTTCACTATGCAGTGGATGTTGTGTGTTTGCGTTAACTCTGAGGTAGGCGCGTGCCCTGCAAACTTGTATTCTCTCTTCAATGGTTGGAAAATCAAGAAGGTAGCGCATCGCCCTGCATGCTGTATCTCTTGTACATCCAAGAATAATGCGCATAGCTTCATTCTGTATCCTTTCCATCCTTTCTATCTGCTTACGGCTGAGAGTCAGGATTGCCATTGCATACTCCAAAACAGACATGACCAGCCCCTCGTACAGAAGACATAGATGGCGCTGCTCACAGTTTGCTGCCGCCATCACCCGCATCGCAGCCAAACCCCGCTTGGCCTTTGTTATCACCTGGTCTATGTGCTCATTATAAGCAAGGCTTCGATCAAAACGTATCCCCAGGTAATTCATTGGCTGCGTTCGTTCCACCGTCTCTGAACACAGCATTACAGTTGGTGTTGGAGTGTTGACAATATGATTATTCAACAAGAACCAAGTCACTGTTGCCTTTGTTGGGTTGACCATTGCCCCAGCTTCATCACACCAAGTACTTATACGATTGAGTTCGGTTTGTAGTTCCACAGCAACCTGCTCTCTATCCTTACCCTGACGATACACTAAAACATCATCGGCATATGACAATGTCCTGTCAGGTCCAGTGATCTGCTCACTGGTGGTTCTCACTGTGTAGGCGTTGACCAGTACCGGAGATAATGGTGATCCCTGTGGTAGGCCAGGATATATTTATGTTGGTTCCGAAGTCCAACTGCCACATCTAAAAATTACTTTCCGTTGGAAGAGGGCTGCAGCGATCCAACTAAGGAGGAATGGACTTACTTTTAGTTCAAGAAGCTGAAGCATTAAAAAATCCAATGGTACTCTGTTGTATGCGTCCTAAAGATCAATCGCTGCAGCAAAGGTTTCAATGCCTGAGTGGAAACCTTCATAAACATCATGGGCAAAGACTGCTGCATTGGTCCAGGTTTCTCTTTTTGGACGGTACCCACCCAGGGTAGGTGGGAAAACACCTTGCCTCTCTAGCTGGCTTGATATTTTCCTGGCAATTACCTTCTCCAACAGCTTGCCTATTGTATTTTGCATGGTTATAATTCGATATCCCTGAATTTTTGTGTGGTCTTTGTCAGGTTTCGGCAAGGGAATCAGATAGCTGTGTAACCACTCCTCCTTGATGCTAGCACTCTCTATACTGTTGTTGTTCATGTCTGCTAGTTTCTCTAGCTCATTGTCGGTACACCTATTGATGTCGCCGTATCTTATGCCATCAGACCCTGGAGCGCTGTTTTTTGATCGTCGAAGTACAGCTTTGATTTCTTTCACTGTCACTGTGTCTTCATCCGAAGTGTTCTGGGCCTTGCATCTGTCTGAGGTGACCTCCTTGGCCAGATTTCGGCCTCCCATGTCTGTCTGGTTGCTCTGCTCAAGATAGCGTTCAAAGAGGGCTTTGCCCTTGTCCTCGTCAGTCCTCTGCCAGATGAGGTCAGCACCTTGGAAGTCAGAAA
>JACEFZ010009651.1:0-10000 GCA_014155875.1 Cepaea nemoralis | reverse complement strand
CAGTGGTCAGACTGTGGAGTTAAATGTTTACCTGTACAAGGTAAGATACCATTTGTTGTTCCTGTTTACTCACCCTACGTGTCAGTGATGGATGGATGCCCTTCAAAGGACGTCATACGTAGACAGGCCATAGCAATCAAGAGGTTAAACAATCTTAAGAGTCAATGGTTCAGCATCGCAAATAAATTAAACAAAATGACATGGTAATAAGCTTAAAATCACCATGATAGACAATTAAAATTACAGTGTGAATATGTGTGCTGTATATTTCAGTTAAAACAAAAGTCGCTTAAAAGTCGACATTATCGACTTCATTGCACAGGGTTTTTATCCCATATGGCTTAGTCTCTTTCCGCAGCGTGGAAAGTGTCGCACAAAGCACGAACTCCGAAGCTCCAGCGATGACCCTCGGGAGTCTTCGAAAAAATTCACTCGTGAAACGAAGAACGCGGCCCGGAGTTGAACCCACAACCTTCGGAGCCCGAGTCAGACGGCTTGACCACTTCGCCACGGGATTTATCTAATGTAGTTTATGTTGTGTGATTGTCTGCAGTATGTACCTGTCGACATGCAGCGAAATTTGCCATTCAATAAATCGTGCAATCTATTGTTTGTGTCTTCGTTATTCAAATTCACATTATTTTTTGTTTCGCGTTTCCATTCTGTTTCAGGATATTGCTGTCAACATCAGCATCTTTCAGCTGTATGTTGATTCCTAGGCTAGATTACGCTCATCAGCACTCCACGACTTTCCAAATTCACATTGTTTTGAAATAAAGTAAAATATTTGAGAACATGCATCTGTCTGTGGCAACATAAGAATGTAGGTCACAGCCTCAGTAAAGAAGAACATCGGGTCTTTATAGAGTAAATGATACAGAAGCAAGCTTGGACAAAACCCGGGGAGGGACCCAAACAAGAATAAAACTAAAAAGTTTACACAAATTTTGGAAATGCCCACCCAACCAACTGGCCCAAAAAGGCGGAACCCCGAAAAATTCCATTTTTTCTTTCCCCCCCTGTGTTTTCTTTCCCCCAAAAATTTTTGTTTCCCAATTTCTGGGGCCCATTTCCGGTGCTTTGGAAAACCCAAGTTCTCCTCCCAAAACCAGGTTTTATAAAACTTTCCCCCAACCCCTGTATTTTCTTTAGGGGTTAAAAAATTTGGTTTTTTCCCCAATTAAAAAATTTCCCGGAAAGCCAGTTTTTTTTAAGGTTGCGGTTTGGAAAATGCGGTAATTTTTTTTGAATTTCGGGGTTGCGTTTTAATTTTGGTTTTATTTTTTCGGGTAAATCCACCCATACCTTCTTTAGTTTTGCGAAAGGTTAGGCTCATTTTGAAAAACCCACAAGAAAAAACGTTCTCTTTTATTGCAAAATTTGGCCGGTGGTTAACCATCGTTTTCCCCCCTCTGCTTGTTTTCCCCTTGTCGGGGGTTGCCCCCGTTTTTTTGTTTATTTTTCTTGGTAAAAATAACCCCACCTTTTTCATCAACTTTTACTTTTCCTTTTCCCGTAGGCGGTCTTTGTTTCGCCCATTTTTTTGACCAAGAAACCAACCCCGGGGTTTAGTTTTTTATTGCCTAAACGGGCCCGGGTTTTAAACCATAAAAGGGTTATTTACCCCTCTTTTTCCCGTTCTTGCCCCTTTTTAATTGGGCCAATTTTTTCCCTTTTTAATTTTTTCCCAAACCCCTTCCCAAATAATTTATAACTTTCCTACGTCTAATTTTCAAATTTTCCATTTAAATTTTTCTTTGTTCTAGAGGAATTGTCTTGGGGTTTTTTTTTTCCCAAGGTTTTTTTTTTTTCCTTGGAAACTTTTCCTTCCTTTAAATTTTTTTGAGTTCCTGCATTGCCCCTGAAAACCCCAATACTTTTGCTATTTGCATTCAAATTTTTTTTTGTTAAAATTGACTCTTTTTAAATTTCAAAAAATTTTTCCCATAAAACCTTCGGGCCCCTTTCCATAAATTTCCAAAACCCTTTTAAAGATTATGAAACAAATTGAAAATTGGTTTTAAATTTCCAAAACCAAATTTTAAAATTTTTCTTTTTTTACGGGAAAAAGAAACTGTCTTTTTAAAATTTAATTTTAACCCAAAAGTTTTTTTTTTTTCTTTGTTAAATTTAAGTATTTTCATAAATCTTTCAATCCGTTATTTCGAAAACCCAAATTCCAATATCCATATCAAATTGTTTTTGAGGGTTAAATGGTTCCCAAAAGGTTGTTCCCTTTTTTCAAAATTTTAAAAATTGGGTTAAATCCGTAAGGGAAAAAAAAACCGATTTGGGAAAACATTTCAAACAATGGTAAACCAATAGAAAGAAAAAAAAGGGGAACAAAATTTCGCAACTCAGGTTGATAACCCCATCCCAAGAACCGGCTAAGGATAATTTTTCATTTTACATTGAAAAAAGGCAAAAAGCCCAAGAAAAATAAAGGTATTTAAAAAACCCAAGGCGGAGGAAAAGAAAAGAAATGCTTAATAGTCCCAGCAAAGGCAGCACTTCATAATATGACGAATATTCTCTGACATTTATCTTTAACCATCGAGGTGTGGACAAGAGTTTGTAAGAGCTCTATTGTACTAATCTTGATGTACGGAAGCGAATCATGGACAATTAGGAGACAAATGAGGAATTATGTGGAAGCTGCTGAGATGTAGTTGTATAGAAGAATTATGAGAATACGGATAGAAAGAGCATTGTAGTTATCTTGAAAGAAGTGAATTCACAAAGTGGACGGATAGAAAGTGCAATGTAGTTATCTTGAAAGAAGTGAATTCACAAAGAGATGTAGTTGTATAGAAGAATTATGAGAACACCATGGACGGATAGAAAGAGCATTGTAGTTATCTTGAAAGAAGTGAATTCACAAAGAGATGTGAGTCATTTCCATCAAACGAAGACAGTCTACATTCTTTGGGCAGATCATGAGAAGTGGAAAGCTGGAGTATGTCGTGACAACGTTAAAACTGGAGGGGAGAAGAGGCAGGGGGAGATCAAGAGAGATGCTCGACAGTCTGGCCTCATGGCATGGAGGAACATCAGAATCAGAAAGGATTGTCCGCACAAGAGACAGGAGGCTGTGGACAGACAAGATCATCAACGCTACACAGAAAAAGCTAAAGAATAAGGCTCTCCAGTGACAACTTCCAATTAATATGAAAAACGTAATGCACTCTGATGGTGGTTCCTTGACCCTTGTGCTTCTGTTGTTAAAGTTAGTTGCACATCCTTTCCAGGACGTAATAGTCAACCCCAGAATTTTTGGCTGATCGGATTTCCTGGGTATGTTAACGTTCAGTAGTTTACCATTGCTTTCCGAACGACCGGCACCCATACCATTTCATTAAAAAACAAAACACGTAAGGCGGTCTAGAACATGCTGGTGTGGTGGGAAACTAGCCTGGGGACAGATTGGCTGTGTCTGCACTGTTGTGTGGGGTACTGTTACATGATAAGGCGAGGTCAGTGCCCTTTGGGGTCATGTGTATATTGTGGCTGAACAGATAAATCATCACGGCCTGCAGAGAATGGTTCTGCCGAGGATCTGACCGACACTCAGTTCCAGAGGAAAGGCCAGACAGACACATAATCAGACTGCAACTGGTACCATTAGTACTGTGACTCTTCGCTGGCTGTAGAAGATGAGGACGGAGCACGTATGGGAATGTTCTGGATGATGTGATGTCTGTTCCTGACTCGACTCAACTCACACATTAAATATCATTTATCAACCTTCTGAGAGCAGCCAAAGCGCAGTGAATAGCACCCGTGCTAGCCTACAGGGTGGTCATGGTTTCGCAGCTATTCTTAACTATTTTAGCTTAAATATCGTCATCATCATCATGTGCCATACCTACAAGCGAGGACGCTCATGGTTTGCCATCTCACACGATCAGCAGAGTCTCAGATTATGTTTATGTTCCTGTTCTAATTATGCATTTTGGTCACGCTATCTGGCTAGTTATCTCTCTGCTTTCACCCTGCTCTTTTCTCATTACTCTTGCTTGCTGTCACTAAGTTTCCTAGCCTTAAATTGGTACTAGAAAATACCTTGCGAAATAAAGGCGATCATTGTGATACTGACCACAATACTCCTCGATTGATTTATACAAGTATGAGGCTGGCACCATATTTCCAATACTCCCCAAGACGTCTAAACAAAGTCCCTTTGATCAATCTCCTGGGTCTGAAAGAGGTAAGTAGGATGTACATGTGTTGTCTGACACACGAAACCTCCACAAGTTGTCAGAATAATTTCAATGTACAAATATTATTAGCTCGACAGATCTATCCAACTCAAGTTCGGCATCGATTCATTCTACAGTATCCCCAGAATGGAGGCTTATCGTGTCCCAGTGACTTCATAGAGGAGCAGTCATGTTTCGGTTTGCCAGTTTGTCAGACTTACTACTGGAAATTCACAGCTTGGAGTGATTGTATGTTACCTCCTGTTGTTCCGCTGTGTGGCCACGGACTTCGAGCTAGAAGTAAGATATGTTTATCATGGAGTGATTGCGTGTTACCTTATGTTGTTACACTGTTGCCATGGACATCGAGCTAGAAGTAAGATATGTTTATCATGGAGTGATTGTGTGTTACTTCCTATTGTTACACTGTATGGCCATGAACGCATAGCTAGAAGTAAGATAGTTATTTGTTTTTTCTCTGAGTGATTGTGTGTTACCTCCTATTGTTACACTGTGTGGCCATGGGCTTAGAGCTAGAAGTAAGATATGTCTATCTTGGAGTAATTGTGTGTTACGTTAGGTTGTCACACTATTGCCATGGGCTTAGAGCCAGAAGCAATAAAGTTATATGTTTATCTTTGAGTGCTTGTGTGTTGCTCCTGTTGTCCCGCAGTATGGCCACTGACTTAGAGCTAGAAGTAAGATAGTTTTATGTTTATCTTGGAGTTATTGTGTGTTACCTCTTGTTGTTCCCTTCTATGGCTACTGACTTAGAGCTAGAAGTAACATAGTTTTATGTTTATCTTGGAGTTATTGTGTGTTACCTCTTGTTGTTCCCCTCTATGGCCACTGACTTAGAGCTAGAAGTAAGACAGTTTTATGTTTATCTTGGAGTTATTGTGTGTTACCTCTTAATTCCCTTCTATGGCCACTGACTTAGAGCTAGAAGTAAGATAGTTTTATGTTTATCTTGGAGTTATTGTGTGATACCTCTTGTTGTTCCCCTCTATGGCCACTGACTTAGAGCTAGAAGTAAGATAGTTGTATGTTTATCTTGGAGTTATTGTGTGTTACCTCTTGCTGTTCCCTTCTATGGCCACTGACTTAGAGCTAGAAGTAAGATAGTTTTATGTTTATCTTGGAGTTATTGTGTGTTACCTCTTGTTGTTCCCCTCTATGGCCACTGACTTAGAGCTAGAAGTAAGATAGTTTTATGTTTATCTTGGAGTTATTGTGTGTTACCTCTTGTTGTTCCCTTCTATGGCCACTGACTTAGAGCTAGAAGTAAGATAGTTTTATGTTTATCTTGGAGTTACTTGTGTGTTACCTCTTGTTGTTCCCTCTATGGCCACTGACTTAGAGCTAGAAGTAAGAAAGTTTTATGTTTATCTTGGAGTTATTGTGTGTTACCTCTTGTTGTTCCTCCTCTATGGCCACTGACTTAGAGATAGAAGTAAGATAGTTATATGTTTATCTTGGAGTTATTGTGTGTTACCTCTTGTTGTTCCCCTCTATGGCCACTGACATTAGAGCTAGAAGTAAGATAGTTTTATGTTTATCTTGGAGTGATTGTGTGTTGCTCCTGTTGTTCCGCAGTATGGCCACTGACATTAGAGCTAGAAGTAAGATAGTTTTATGTTTATCTTGGAGTTATTGTGTGTTACCTCTTGTTGTTCCCCTCTATGGCCACTGACTTAGAGCTAGAAGTAAGATAGTTTTATGTTTATCTTGGAGTTATTGTGTGTTACCTCTTGTTGTTCCCCTCTATGGCCACTGACTTAGAGCTAGAAGTAAGATAGTTTTATGTTTATCTTGGAGTTATTGTGTGTTACCTCTTGTTGTTCCGCAGTATGGCCACTGACTTAGAGATAGAAGTAAGATAGTTATATGTTTATCTTGGAGTTATTGTGTGTTACCTCTTGTTGTTCCCCTCTATGGCCACTGACTTAGAGCTAGAAGTAAGATAGTTTTATGTTTATCTTGGAGTTATTGTGTGTTACCTCTTGTTGTTCCGCAGTATGGCCACTGACTTAGAGATAGAAGTAAGATAGTTATATGTTTATCTTGGAGTTATTGTGTGTTACCTCTTGTTGTTCCCCTCTATGGCCACTGACATTAGAGCTAGAAGTAAGATAGTTTTATGTTTATCTTGGAGTGATTGTGTGTTGCTCCTGTTGTTGCGCAGTATGGCCCAACTGAACATTTAGAGCTAGATAGAAGTAAAGACTAGGTTTTACCTCCGTTTATCTGGAGTGAATTTGTGTGTTGCTCCTTGTTCCGCAGTATGGCCACTGAACTTAGGAGGCTAGAAGGTACAGATAGTTTTATGTAATTTCTGGAGTTATTGTGTATTATCTCTTGTTGTTTCCCCTCAATGGCCACTGACTTCGACGCTAGAGAAGTAAGGATAGTTAATATGTTTCGGGCTTTTCGGTCCGAAAAAAGAGTGCAGTAGCACGTGGGTGTATGAGTGAGTTACACGCGCGACTCAATAGAATATGTATTTTCTAGCAGGAAGTACCAAGCTCATTACCGGAGTTGGGAGGATTGCCATTTGGAACGCCAGTGGTGACTACACCACATTTGTTTCTTTACTTTTTTTTTCAGAATATATCACACACTATCAACACACACACATGTGGAGCGCGGCGCAACATGCAGACACACACACACATACACACATTGTAAGGTATTTCATTTGAAGGCCCCGTCGTAGACGGACAAGTCGAGCACGATAAAAACCCTGCAGATGAAACCAAATAAGAATACAAATTAAATAGGCCCTGTCCCCACGCACCAGTTTTACAACATAATGAAGACCCACCCACAGGTACACTATTTACACATGCATAACTTCTAGTAGATAAACCAGGTTAGAAGCCTTCCCGGAGGCTACGACAGTTCGTGATCTGAGCTAAGATATTTCTTGTGTGATCTATGTGACCAAAATGGAGAAACTGTTTGGAGTATGGTTCCGTGGAACAATGGAATGTCATATTTGCATGACAAACTAATGCGTACTTGATTTGTTTTACAAAACCACATAAATATTGGCAATAAAACATGTAGTCTGTATAGAGGGAAGCAGACTTGTATAGAGGAGTATAACATTGTATAGCGCAAGGGGTCACCAAACTTTTTTAAGGCGGGCCGGAATACTCATTTCTGTACAAATTTACTTTGCTGCCTGCTCTGTGGCGAAGGCCTTACGGACGCGGTTCGTAATCCCGTATACCCACGTTCAAAATACAACTTCGAGCGATTTTTACGCTATGTTATGGGTACCGGTCGTTCGAAAAGCAATGGTAAACTACTGAACGTATCCTTGCAAAGACATCAACAACAGCAAACAATGCTTGTGTTGACTGCAAACGTCCTGTAAAGGATATGCAACTAACTTTAACAATAATTTTAAGCTAGAAAGAAAGTTCTGGGAAAAAAGACAAAAAACTAAGTTAATCATGGAAAGGGCGTGCAATGCACACAAACAAACAAACAAACAAACAAACAAACAAACAAACAAACAAAGACAACCAACATATTTATATTTATTTACTAAACAAAGTTATCAAAGAAGGCGACGTTAGCAAAAAGATAGTTACATCTGGCATATTGTGGACATATCCGAATCTCACAAACTAAGCAGCAAAAGAGTATAGTGAGTTTTGTGAAACTTACGTGTGGCTTTCAAAATACCATCAATGTTTGGTTTGGAATTGCTGCATCCAATCAAGAGAATTGCTTTCAAATGGTTATCAGTCAATCTTATTCGATGTGGTGACTTCACAGACTTCTTTTTTGAAAATGTTAGCTGTCAGCAACTCACTTGCGACAGGCATACAAGGATTCCCTTCTTTTGCACTACACGAAAGTGACAACTCGGATTATTTGCAAAAGGATACATTTTTATTCGGAGCTGATCATACAATAGCTCCACGAGCGGAATACCACCCCGGTATTAAACATCATAGGATGTGATGAAAATAAGATGGAATGAGGAGATGATATTAATATTATAACTTCTGAAGCTAAGCTAAACTATATAACTATTATACTGTCCTTAACAACAACAAAGTATCCCTAGCGGATACACGTCTGATTCCTACGCCGTCCCAGTCTCTGTCTGAGCTTGCTGAGCGTGGCGTGTTCAGCCACAGCCAATTAGCTCAGCGTGCGTTCGTTGGTTTACGTGCTGGGCACTGGGCTGTGTTGACCAAAGTTTCTTGGTCCTATCTCGTGAACTTGGTTCCCCAGTCTTTTGGGTAACCCCAGCTCATCTGCACTAGTTGCCCTCCTTGTTGACACAAGTGTGTCCCGTTATAGCTATTAATAGCGTTGGTGTCTCTTCTGTCTGGTCTCCTATCCTGTTACGTCACTTGCCCTCTTCCTAAGCTCTATTTTAGCTCTCCTTACCTTAGAGCTTTCTCCTAAGTCTTTGACAGGCTCTCCTTCCTCCCCTGTTGTGTTACAAACTTTCAAGTTGTGGGGGTAACACAAGTAATCTTACAAAAATTGGCTGCCTAATTTTGTCAAAGACTTCGTCTACTTCTCTTATGGGGATAGGACAAGATCTCTCCTTTCCTTCGTCACACTGTTGTATCACTTCACTCGGCTAATTGAGTAGCTCATCACACTAGTACAGTTGGCTATAAACTGTCATTATATTTATGAGAATTGTGAGGTCCGGATCCAATGCCCTATGGCCTGTCCTCAGATTGTCCAAAATTAACAATCCCTAACAAGTTGCCTCTGTTATGAGTGCAAAACATGGACAATAAATGTTCATGCTCCCATATAATAAGCCCCAACTAGTATGCATGTTTAATGTGCCACTCTTTACCTTTTAGCTTCCGCTTGTGAAGAAATATTTAAGTGTTACACTAAGGCTTTAGAGATATTATTGTGTCCCCTGTTGGAGTAGTTATGGTTCTTGGAAAGTAATGATGTATGCAAGTTTATGTGTTTGTTTTTCTGTTTGGTTGTGTGTTCTCTATTAAATTAAAGTGTATTTAACTTACTAACATGTGTATGCGTTTCTAATTTACGTGTATGTATTCTTTCGAGCGCGGTAAAGCGGTTTATTGTAGCCACAAATGAGTGTGTTATGCTAATTTATGTCTACAGTGCCGTTTTAAGATGCTCAAAATATGTTCCCTATGTTTCTCACTAAAGTATGGCGACTGCACACTTATAAAAATTGACAACACATTGGTTACATAGATTGACACAGACAAATCACAACAGGTCGTGTTGTGCGGTGAAAAAAATTACCGCAGTGTCTCTCTCGCTCTCTTAATTTAATCCATCCTCTCTCTATCATTCACACATCGTTCGTTCTTCTCTCTCTCTCTCTATCATTCACACATCTTTCGTTCACCTTTCATTCAAAAGTGGTTTTTAAATATTGGGTTGTCATTAGAATATGGTTGAAGAAATAATGCATGGATGAACCAAAAATATATACATTAAATGGTTGGCTGAATTTAAATGGGTATTCAAGCCACATGACTGTGCTGTCTTTGTGCACTTGTCATTTATATACAAAAATATACATGATTGAAAAGGATTGTTCGATACCAATCCTATAGTAATGACTACTCTAGCTAAACTATTCTAAGTTGGTGCACTGTTCTAAATTTATCTAAGGGAAATAATCTAACTAATTAATTCGATTTAGCAAAAATGGGTTAATTACCTTAAAGTGTTTTAATGCCTAAAATGATATAAATTATTAAATAATGGTGTTAATTTGTAAGTGATGTTTTAACTAACTAAATATATCAAAAAATTTAAAATATGTT
>JACEFZ010009650.1:0-16418 GCA_014155875.1 Cepaea nemoralis | reverse complement strand
AAAACCTCAATCCTTTGTTTTTTGGTTTTTTTTCCCCCCCGACAAAAGTTTTTTTTTGGGCACGAAGGTTTGGCTCAGTTTGAGATGGTTGAGCCTCATGATGGTGCGAAAGTTGTTGCACGAGTCATGTATTTACAATATATTTACCTGGATGAGAAAGGGTTGATGGTTTGTCCCCTTGGTCTCATCATCCACTATATTACACTAACCTAGCACTCTACATTCTAACCTACTAATACTACTTCTATAAATAAATATATAATGTGTTAACTAAATTTTTGTCATGTTAATTATATGATATGTTTATGTTAATCGTTATGTTTATCTAATCTAAGGGAAGTAATCTAAGGGAAGTAAGGTATAGTAGATATAACCTTGTCCATAGCTATTAGGTTTTTTAATCTATCAAAGTCTTTACCTATGTTAGCTGCTTTAAGCCACCTGTTTAGTACACTCTGCACATTTGAAACATAATCTATAAAAGTTTCACTAGGCTTAGGTTTTAAATTTGAGAACTGAACCTGATACCCAGGGGCATCAAGTAAAAAGTGCTGCATAATCCTATCATGGATGTATTGATAGCTAGATCTAAGCTCAATAGGGATAGATTCTATTACTTTAAGGGGCTCACCACTGAGATTCTTCATGTAAATAGGAGCCCACATATCTAAAGGAACTTGGTGATATTTAAATTGATACTCTACATTCTCTGTCCAGGCTGATATGGAATCATCTTTACAGTATGGTTTGATAATATTTTTGTATTTGTTGAACTTATTTTCTTCTTGTTGACTTCTTAATTTAGTGGCAGAGATCTCTGCGTGTGAGTCTACGTCCATGCCTTTCATCTTTAATTGTGTCTCTGATTCTACTTGAATTTGTTTTTCTTTAACTCTTGCCATTTCATCTATCTCTTTCTGCTTTAGTTCTCTTTCCTGATCTAATTGCTTTTGTTTTAGTTCTTTCTCCTGATCTAACTGCTTCTGTTTCATCTCCTTATCATGTTCTAACTGTTGTTGTTTAATTTCTTTATCATGTTCTAACTGTTTTAGCTTGATGTCCAATTCTTTTTGTTTTGTTATCTCAGCTTGTTGTGCAACCTCCTTTTGATGTTGTCTATCTCGTGCACTGTTCGTCTCTTTCAGCATCCTTTATTTCTTTAAATCTCTTATCAGCATATTCTTCTAGCTCTTTACCTGTATATTGTAATTGCTTACCAGCTTTTATAAAATCCTCTAATGTTGCCATGCTGTTGAGTAATTAGCTTGCGTTGACTTACAATGGTTTGTTTATTCAAATATTTATCTATAATGTTATCTATTTGTTCCTCGTTAAGGAATATTAATTTTATTTCCAGTTTATGTGTTGCACAAAATTCTATGTTGGAATATCAGAGCACAAAAAATATGATAGTGTTTCACAAGCTGAAAAAGAGATGCACTATTAATCAAAATGCATGCCAAAAATATAGGTATACTCAACTTAATGTTCCCGAGAATCAGGGAACGTAAGCTCCGTTGACACTGGTCACCTTGTTTGGTACCTTTTGGTGGAGACACGTTTCGTAAGTAGGACACTATATTTGGCACACCGGCGTAAGTACTCAGCTGTTGTTTGCCCTCTGATATGCAGGGCAGCAGTAAACACGCCTACTGCACGATATGATTTACTCGACAACTAAGGACAATGACTTAGACAATGACAGACTCACGAACAACTAGAATATGTATTACTTAAATTTAATGTCAATGTCCTGTCTTTGTTCTAACAGTAATTGGCTTTCATTACTAACCTAGTTAATTTCTGTAAGCGTTGTGCAGCCAAGTCATCTGCTTGGCAAAAAATAGTTCCTTCGTGACGGTAAACAAAGAGAAAGTAGAACCAAAAATATGAATAACTGTTTTTAAATGAATAAAAATAACATAATAATGTTTAAATAAATAAATATATTCATTTAGTAATTCAAATAAATAAATAATAAACGATATAAAGCACAGATTCAAGCGGGCAGCCGTTAAACGATCTTGTACACACTCGATTGCTTTATGCTACTGACGCAGACCAACTGTTTGTCAATCACTCCACGTCACAGCGTTATTTACAGCACAGTGCTATTTTTAGTTTCCAAAAATCGATATTGTCGGCTGGCGGTGTATCGCTCCGCCCTGAATCATGTTTGGTGCTTATTCAAGAATAAATTGGTAAATACATAAATAAATATAAGAAAACAAGATTATTAATACTTACAGCTTTGCAGAATACATGATTTCACTAAATAAACACAATTAAACACTATATTTCGTCACGATAGGCATATTTCTAGCCCGCAAATTGCACTCGTTTGCACAAATTACCGTCACTACAAAAATTAAACCCTAGTCCAGAGCCCGTGGATGAGTGGATTAGCTTGAACTTACGTTCAAGCTTCACTTCTGACACCACAATTACCCTTGCCTGTCAACAACTCAACTGACAGGCATCATCGGGTACTTCTGGCACACCATACAAGAAAACTTGCAAGTCGTGTGCGAGGAAATTAAATGGTACATTTATTGCCGTTGGCTCGCTACAAGCAGTGAACAGTCGCTATTGAAACACACAACATACAGCCACAGTATTATCTATCACGAGCTGCTACCCCTATGCTAACTTTCTACACAAATAACCACAAATACCCCTATCGCTACTCTAACGAGGTGAACACTACAAGTCCCGTCCGGCCGTCTGCCAATCTTTCATTCCCTCCTCACACACCACGGGGATTGACCTTCACCTTGGTGCGTGTTGCCTCACATGGCACGCTGATGGCAGACGTGGTACGTTGAGTGTATACTCAACTTCTCTGTGGCTACCACGAGGCGTGATGTTATCGTGATTAGAGTGCTAACTCTCTGAACACCGCCTGCGTGTCTCATGAGGGAATGGTCACCCAACTCTTATTACCTCATCTCCCATGCCCTTCCCTCGGGCACCGTATCCCCTCCTGGTCTCTTCATGATTGACTGCTCTTCCTGGCGCAGGGGATGCGGTCGAGTCTTTGACATAACTAAAGAAGAAAAAGCAACAACGATTCACCTAAACGAAGATCCCTTGAAACAAGTAAAGAGTTTTAAGACCTAGGAGGTATAATATCATCAAATGGCAAGTCAGAAGATGAGATCGAAAATAGATGCAATAAGGCAAACTAACTCATTGGACAAATGGCACCAATACTAAAGAACAAACATGTATCAATAACTACTAAGAAAGCACTTTACAACACAATCTTCCTACCAACTCTATGTTACCAAAGCCAAACCTGGACAATGACAGAAAAAGAAAACAAAAATTACAACAGCAGAAATGAGATTCCTGAGAAGAGTACTCAATGTATCAAGAAGAGATAAGATCAGAAAAAAAAATCAGGACTAAAGTGGGGGTTAAAGCAGCACTAGATTTTATTAGAAGGCAGCAAGTCAAATGGTTTGGCCACGCAAGTAGGTTACTAACTAACAGTATACCACAACAAGCAATGATGTACAGACCAGAGGGAAGCAGAGGAAGAGACCGAACACATAAACGATGGACGCAGGGAATAACAGAGTCCATGGGAATATCAATATATGAAGCCCATAAACGGGCACTCTCCCTCTGTTTATACTTCACCTCGACAGCGCAAGGTACAAGAGGAACACGATGAGATGAGTTGAGATGAGATGAGATGAGATGAGTGTAGTGAATGTCATAACATACACGGACTGCGTGCTGTAGCAGTCAACAAGCAAACACTCATGTAATTGTTTGCTGTAACCAACCATGCATGTCATAAGAGACAGCCAGGAGGGTTGGCATGAGACTGATTACCTCATCCCTTAGAAAACTTGCTACACAATCCAGCAAATCATGAGAAAGTCTATAGAGGGCTTGGCATAGATTGATTGAGGGCTTGTACTGCATTGAGAGACTTATGTTGCATTGAGAGACTTATGTTGCATTGAGAGACTTGTACTGCATTGAGAGAATTATGTTGCATTGAGAGACTTGTACTGCATTGAGAGACTTATGTTCCATTGAGAGACTTATGTTGCATTGAGAGACTTGTACTGCATTGAGAGACTTATGTTCCATTGAGAGACTTGTACTGCATTGAGAGACTTATGTTGCATTGAGAGAATTATGTTGCATTGAGAGAATTATGTTGCATTGAGAGACTTGTACTGCATTGAGAGACTTATGTTGCATTGAGAGACTTATGTTGCATTGAGAGACTTGTACTGCATTGAGAGACTTATGTTGCATTGAGAGACTTGTACTGCATTGAGAGACTTATGTTCCATTGAGAGACTTATGTTGCATTGAGAGACTTGTACTGCATTGAGAGACTTATGTTCCATTGAGAGACTTATGTTGCATTGAGAGACTTGTACTGCATTGAGAGACTTATGTTGCATTGAGAGACTTATGTTGCATTGAGAGACTTGTACTGCATTGAGAGACTTATGTTGCATTGAGAGACTTATGTTGCATTGAGAGACTTATGTTGCATTGAGAGACTTGTACTGCATTGAGAGACTTATGTTGCATTGAGAGACTTGTACTGCATTGAGAGACTTATGTTCCATTGAGAGACTTATGTTGCATTGAGAGACTTGTACTGCATTGAGAGACTTATGTTGCATTGAGAGACTTGTACTGCATTGAGAGACTTATGTTCCATTGAGAGACTTATGTTGCATTGAGAGACTTGTACTGCATTGAGAGACTTATGTTCCATTGAGAGACTTATGTTGCATTGAGAGACTTGTACTGCATTGAGAGACTTATGTTGCATTGAGAGACTTATGTTGCATTGAGAGACTTGTACTGCATTGAGAGACTTATGTTGCATTGAGAGACTTGTACTGCATTGAGAGACTTATGTTCCATTGAGAGACTTATGTTGCATTGAGAGACTTGTACTGCATTGAGAGACTTATGTTGCATTGAGAGACTTGTACTGCATTGAGAGACTTATGTTGCATTGAGAGACTTATGTTGCATTGAGAGACTTGTACTGCATTGAGAGACTTATGTTGCATTGAGAGACTTGTACTGCATTGAGAGACTTATGTTGCATTGAGAGACTTGTACTGCATTGAGAGACTTATGTTGCATTGAGAGACTTGTGTTGCATTGAGAGACTTGTACTGCATTGAGAGACTTATGTTGCATTGAGAGACTTGTGTTGCATTGAGAGACTTGTACTGCATTGAGAGACTTATGTTCCATTGAGAGACTTATGTTCCATTGAGAGACTTGTACTGCATTGAGAGACTTATGTTCCATTGAGAGACTTATGTTCCATTGAGAGACTTATGTTGCATTGAGCAACTTATGTTCCATTGAGAGACTTATGTTCCATTTAGAGACTTCTATTCCATTGAGAGACTTATGTTCCATTGAGATTTGCCATTGAGAGACTTATGTTGCATTGAGCAACTTATGTTCCATTGGGAGACTTATGTTCCATTGAGAGACTTATGTTCCATTTAGAGACTTATGTTGCAATTAGAGACTTATGTTCCATTGAGATGTGCCATTGAGAGACTTATGCTGCATTGAGAGACTTATGTTCCATTGAGAGATTTGTTCTGCATTGAGAGACTTATGTTGCATTGAGCGACTTATGTTCCAATGAGAGACTTATGCATAAGAAGAGGATACTGCATTGTCTCACGCATACATAATTGCTGGTTGACAGATGATGTGTTGTCTGAAACATTGATGGTGTTTGTTTTATGTTTGCATAGTTGGAGAAAAGACCCTGGCACTTCAAGGATGTGTGAAACATGCCAAACAGTGGATGACGTCTGCTACTGAGGTTGGTAGATAGTGTTTGGACACATTTACTTCTGTAGTGACTGGCACTCCATCACTCTCTGTCTGTTTGTCACACTTTCTCTTCTCTCTCTCTCTCTCTCTCTCTCTCTCTCTCTCTCTCTCTCTCTCTCTCTCTCTCTCTCTCTCTCTCTCTCTCTCTCTCTCTCTCTCTCTCTGTAGGTGGGGGATGTGTGGGGTGGGTGGGGAGATGTGTGTGTGTGGGCGGGGATGTGTATGGGGAATGCATGTGTGTGTGTGGGGGGGGGGGGTTGTGTTTATAGGTGTGAGTTTTGTGTGGGAGGGGAGGTGTGGGATGTGCAGGTGGATGAAGAATATATGTGAGGATGGGGAATGTGTTTGGCTGGGTGGTTGAGGTGGTGTGTGTGTGGGTGGGAGGGTAGATGAGAGATGCATGCGTTGATGGGCGATGTGTGAGTGGTTGATGGATGATTACGTGAGTGGGTGGATGTGTGTGAGAGATGAGTGTATGGGTGAGGGATGTGTGTGTTTGTGGGAAGATGTGTGTAAATGGTGGATGTGTGTGGTGGGGTGTGTGTGGGTGGGAGGTGTGTGTTTATGGGTGGGTGATATAAGTGGGTAGGTGGGGATGTTTAGTTAAGAGGTGGCGGATATTGGGTGGGTGTAGGTTGTCTGATGTGTGTGTGGGTGGGTGGGGAAAATTGTGAGGGTGCAGGATGTGTGGGTTGGCGGGGGTATGTGAGTGTGTGGTTTTGTGATGTGTGTTATGCTGGGTGGTGGAGAATATGTGGGTGGGTGTGTGCGTGTTGGGTATGGAATGGGTGGGTGATGTGTGTGTGGGTAGGGAAATGTGAGTGGGTGGGTGGCGGCATGTATGTCTGCCTGGGTCTGTGTGAGTGCGTGGGGGAGATGTGGTGGGTGGGGGATGTGTGGGTGGCTGCAGGATGTGAGGGTGGATGGGGAATGTGTCTCACAACGTTTGCAATATGCACTGTTTATTTTCACAACTTTCATTTGACAATGTTTGTTTTTTTCCATGTAAATGTATCATGCGTAATATGCATTGTTTGTGCTTACAAAATCAATTTGACAATGTTTTTTTTTCCCCTGTGTAAATGTAACATGCACATTTGATGAATGAAAGATGAGAGATTGAAAGGGCCGAATGTAAGATGGGCCTGCGTGCCCAATTTGTTACCCCTTTATAATAAAGTTCGTTCGTTCGTTCTCTGTATCATGTTCTCTCTCTGTCATGCTCTCTTTGCCCATTTTCTCTTTCTGCCATGATCTCTCTCTGTCATGATCTCCTGCCACCTCTCTGTCATGATTTCTTGCCACCTCTCTGTCATAATCTCTTACCACCTCTCTGTCATGCTCTCCTGCCACCCCTCTGTCATGCTCTCCTGCCACATCTCTGTCATGATCCCCTGCCACCCCTCTGTCATGCTCTCCTGCCACATCTCTGTCATGATCCCCTGCCACATCTCTATCATAATCTCTTGCCACCTCTCTGTCATGCACTCTAGCCACCTCTCTGTCATGCACTCTAGCCACCTCTCTGTCATGATCTCTTGCCACCTCTCTGTCATGATCTCTTGCCACCTCTCTGTCATGATCTCTTGCCACCTCTCTGTCATGATCTCTTGCCACCTCTCTGTCATGATCTCTTGCCACCTCTCTGTCATGATCTCTTGCCACCTCTCTGTCATGATCTCTTGCCACCTCTCTGTCATTATCTCTTGCCACCTCTCTGTCATTATCTCTTGCCACCTCTCTGTCATAATCTCTTGCCACCTCTCTGTCGTAATCTCTTGCCACTTCTCTGTCATAATCTCCTGCCACCTCTCTGTCATAATCTCTTGCCACCTCTCTGTCATAATCTCTTGCCACCTCTCTGTCATGATTTCTTGCCACCTCTCTGTCATAATCTCTTGCCACCTCTCTGTCATAATCTCTTGCCACCTCTCTGTCATAATCTCTTGCCACCTCTCTGTCATAATCTCTTGCCACCTCTCTGTCATGATCTCTTGCCACCTCTCTGTCATTATCTCTTGCCACCTCTCTGTCATAATCTCTTGCCACCTCTCTGTCGTAATCTCTTGCCACCTCTCTGTCGTAATCTCTTGCCACTTCTCTGTCATAATCTCCTGCCACCTCTCTGTCATAATCTCTTGCCACCTCTCTGTCATGATCTCTTGCCACCTCTCTGTCATGATCTCTTGCCACCTCTCTGTCATGATCTCTTGCCACCTCTCTGTCATTATCTCTTGCCACCTCTCTGTCATTATCTCTTGCCACCTCTCTGTCATAATCTCTTGCCACCTCTCTGTCATAATCTCCTGCCACCTCTCTGTCATAATCTCCTGCCACCTCTCTGACATAATCTCTTGCCACCTCTCTGTCATAATCTCTTGCCACCTCTCTGTCATAATCTCTTGCCACTTCTCTGTCATAATCTTCTGCCACCTCTCTGTCATAATCTCTTGCCACCTCTCTGTCATAATCTCTTGCCACCTCTCTGTCATAATCTCTTGCCACCTCTCTGTCATAATCTCTTGCCACCTCTCTGTCATAATCTCTTGCCACCTCTCTGTCATAATCTCTTGCCACCTCTCTGTCTAATCTCTTGCCACCTCTCTGTCATAATCTCTTGCCACCTCTCTGTCATAATCTCTTGCCACCTCTCTGTCATAATCTCTTGCCACCTCTCTGTCATAATCTCTTGCCACCTCTCTGTCATAATCTCTTGCCACTTCTCTGTCATAATCTCTTGCCACCTCTCTGTCATAATCTCTTGCCACTTCTCTGTCATGATCTTCTGCCACCTCTCTGTCTTAATCTCTTGCCACCTCTCTGTCATAATCTCTTGCCACCTCTCTGTCATAATCTCTTGCCACCTCTCTGTCATAATCTCTTGCCACCTATCTGTCATAATCTCTTGCCACCTCTCTGTCATAATCTCTTGCCACCACTCTGTCATAATCACTTGCCACTTCTCTGTCATGATCCCTTGCCACCTCTCTGTCATGATCTCTTGCTACCTCTCTGTCATAAACTCTTGCCATTTCTCTCTTATGATCTTTTGCCACCTCTCTGTCATGCACTCTAGCCACCTGTCTATCATGCTCTCTTGCCACTTCTCTTTCATTATTTCTTGCCACCTCTCTATCATGATCTCTTGCCACCTCTCTATCATGATCTCTTGCCACCTTTCTGTCATGCTCTCTTGCCACTTCTCTCTCATGATTTCTTGCCACCTCTATCTTTCATGATCTCTTGCCACCTCTCTCTCATGATCTTTTGCCACCTCTCTCTCTTTCATGATTTCTTGCCATCTCTCTCTCATGATCTCTTGCCACCTCTCTCTCTCTTTCATGATCTCTTGCCACCTCTCTCTCTCTCTCTTTCATGATCTCTTGCCACTTCTCTCTCTTTCATGATCTTTTGCCACCTTTCTCTCATGCTCTCTAGACACTTCTATGTCATGCTCTCCTACCACCTCTCTCTCTCATTCTCTTTTGCTACCTCTCTATCATGATCTCCCCTTATTTTCTCACTCTGTCATGCTCATTCTCCTTTATTCTTTCTCTCTCTCTCTCTCTCTCTCTCTCTCTCTCTCTCTCTCTCTCTCTCTCTCTCTCTCTCTCTCTCTCTCTCTCTCTCTCTCTCTCTCTCTCTCTCTCTCTCTCTCTCTCTCTCTCTCTCTCTCTCTTTCAAACACACACACACACTTACTCACTATCCTTTCTCCCCTTTAATCCTTTCAGTGTGTCAGTGTATTATAGAGAGCGAGAGGGCATACATAAAGAAAGAAACCTTATTTTCACAGATTCACAATTTGCCAGGCAGCCAAAAAATTTTTTTTTTAAATCTGCCTTTCCCAACAAATCTTCCACACATAAACAATACATTTGCATGTTTTTGTGTTACATTCATTCATCAGTGCATGGGCATTAGGAATTAGTGGATCAAAATAATTAACATGCAGAGAAATACATGCATACATCTGAATACACTGATACTTACTTACCTGCACATATTTGTGCATGCATATACACATGTACATACACTCATGTGCATATATTTACATATAATCATTAAAGAACAAGTGTGTCAAGAATTCCTTTTCATGCTAAGAGGAGTATTGGGTATGTGGTGCTGTTTCCACATTTTTAGACCAACTGGTAATTTTGATTTGGAGGGGGGGGGGGGGGGGGGGGGTTGTCTATATTACACTGTGCGCTTTTACTTCCTGGAACGTTTCCTGATGCCAACTTTAGGTTGTGTCAGTCTGGAAGCCCAGGTCACTGACAAAATCCCAGCATCAAGGGGGTTCAATTACATGACCTCCAGGTCACTGACAAAATACCTGCATCAAGGGGGTTCAGTTACATGACCTCCAGGTCACTGACAAAATCCCTGCATCAAGGGGATTAATGTACATGACCTCCAGGTCACTGACACAATCCCTATGACCTCTAGGTTGGCAGCCAGACAATGCTCTACCCAGGTAACATATGCACATGGGTTATAACAAGTACATGGGGTGACGGGGTGAGAGGAGAAACTCCAAGTATGTTTCTTACAGTTGTATCTGCCTTGTGTTTGTTTTTACTAAGTCTGAAGACATACTCTCAACACACATACTTTCTCTCTCACACATACACGCCTGCATACTCTCAGATGTTCACTCTCTCATACACACATTCTCTCTCACACACATACACTCCCTACATACTTTCAGATGTGCACTCTCTCATACACACATTCTCTCTCTCTCTCTCTCTCTCTCTCTCTCTCTCTCTCTCTCTCTCTCTCTCTCTCTCTCTCTCTCTCTCTCTCTCTCTCTCTCTCTCTCTCTCACACACACACACACACACACATACACTCTAACATATACACTCTCACACTTGCACTGTGGAAGCCAGCATGACCTTGTGGATTAAAGCCCTAATTCTTAAACTTCTGGAGTGCAGATACGGAGTAGCGGGTTCTACCCCTACGCCAGTCAGTAAGACTATAATGTTGACTTCTTGCCTGAAATATGTTTAGCAGATAAGATTGTGGAGGTGCAGACAACAGGCATGGCAGAATAGTGCAACGTAACTCCATGGCAGAATAGTGCAACACAACTTCAAGGCAAAATAGTGCAATGTAACTTCATGGCAAAATAGTGCAATGCAACTTCAAGGCAAAATAGTGCAATATACCTTCGTGGCAAAATAGTGCAATGCAACTTCAGGGCAAAATAGTGCAACATAACTCTTTTTATCAATACATAGATGTTAAGATCTTAGCATCACATAATCACACAGCTGTATTGGTTATGTGATTGTGGCTATTTATCATTGCAACTCTTCTGATCGTGTTGTATGTGCCTTTCATGTTTGACTTGCCAGCCTCAGCAAATGGAGACAGCCAGGAAGTCGGTGGAGATGTTTTCCAAGAAGCTGCAGCTGTATTCTACATTGTGGGCGTTGTGTCGGGCTGGGCTGGACAAGGAGAAGGAGCTGACCAAGTTGATCAAGGAACCAGAAGATTTAATACAGCAGCTGTACTTGATGCCTTGTGTGGTAGATGACGACCTGGATGAGAAACCTGGTGAGGTGTTGGGTTATTCTATGGCACTAGAGGTTTTATACTCTCCCTGTCTTTCGTCTGCCTCTCTCCTCTCCCTGTCTCTCTCCCCTCCCCTCTTATTTGTGTAATGGGAGCCCTGGTAGTGTGTGGCCAAATGCTTGCATACCAGCCCAGTGGTCATGAGTTTCAAACAAGAGCAAGGTAGGTAGATGGATCTTTAACCCTTTAAACCCTGCAAGTACCCAATGGTAAATATCCTTTACCCTGGGGTTCCTGGGTCATTACCCGTGTTTTTGCATACTAATAATATTTCAATAATATAACCTTAAAAAAACATTATTTCTGGAAAAAAAAATCATTAGTGCGGATTTGTGGAAGAAACATAGGAACAAGAAACATAGGTAATGTTTCTACGTGAGGAAAAAAAATCATATTCATGCAATTTTGGGGAAAAGTGTAAATTTGCCATCATTTTTGCTGATTTTTCCAAATATTTCACTCAAGAAAAAAAGAATTCCCTATCCTCACTGGGGCCTGAACCCCTGACTTCTAGCACTCGAAGCGGACATCATATCTCAAGACCACTCAGCTCCCTATCTTTTTATTAGTGTCCGTATATATTGCATTGTTTGTACCCTTTCCTTCCACAAATCCATACTGTTTTTCACCAATTTCCATTTTCACAGCTTCTTTTGGCCAACAGTTCCCAATGCAGACTGTTAACAGTGATCACAGATTAATTACAGGCAGACAGGGTAAAGTTAAAGAAAGTCAAGTACACAACCAGAAACACTAAATATGATTTGTGCAAATTGAAAACTGACAAAGAAATGCAAGATAATTTTAACATAGAAGTAAAGAACAAATTTTATATATTGTCTGCTCTAGAGATCCTATTTCAAGATGTGGATGATCAATGGGAAATGTTGAAGAATTCAGTCAGTTTAGCTGGAGAAAAAACTATTCCAAAAGTAAAGAAAGTGGGCCGTAAGACATGGATGACTGAAGAAATTTTACAGCTAATGGAAACAAGAAGACAGAACAAAAATAATCCTGCCAAATGTAAAGAAATTCACAGAAAAACATTATGTAAGGAGGCAAAAGAAGCATGGCTCGAGAAAAATTATATAGAAATTGAAACTCAACACAACAGTAAAAATACCAAACTAATGCACAAAAGAATTCAGGAGCTTACTAATCAAAGAACACATACATCAGCAGGCTGCCTAAAGACAAAAGATGGAAAAATCATAATTAAAAAAAGATCAGATTTTACATGTATGGTCAGATTATGTGAAATACCTTTATGATGATAACAGAGAAGAACAGTATGATATTCAAAATAATAATAAAGGACCATCAATTTTGAAGATGGAGGTTCAGAATGCTCTTAACCATATGAAATCTGGCAAGACCCCCGGTTCAGACAGCATCACAACAGAAATGATTAATGCTTTACAAGAATACAGAATAAATAAAGTTACCAGACTCCTGAATTCCATATATGATACTGGAGATATAAATCATGAATTATGTAATTCTGTATTTATAGAAATCCCAAAGAAATTGGGAGCCTTGGAATGTGAACAACATCGAACAATTAGTATAATGAGTCACATCACGAAGATTTTGCTAAGAATTATCATGCAAAGAGTTAGGAAGAAAATACAACCTGAAATAGGAGAGGAACAATGTGGGTTTGTAGAAGGCAAAGGTACAGAAAATGCTGTGTATATACTGAGAACAGTAATTGAACGTTCCATAGAAGTAAACAAAGATCTACACCTCTGCTTTATTGACTACACAAAGGCTTTCGATAAATTGAGACATGTCGACATGTTAAGGATGCTTGAAGATCTACAAATTGATGGAAAAGACCTTAGACTTGTAAAAAACATTAGACTTGTAAAAAACATATATTGGAAACAACAAGCTGCCATAAGAATTGATAATGAAGTAGGTCTTCTTCTTCTTCTTTGTTCATCCGGAGTTTTTTTTCGGACGTGATTGCGTTGTGACTGTTTACAGCAGAGCTGCGTTCTTGAGCCGTTAGGCCGACACATCCGACTTCTGCGGGCATTTGTTGACCGGGTTAACCTTCCCGGGGATGAAGTAGGTCAATATCAGCCTATTAAGTGAGGTGTGAGACAGGGATGTGTAATGTCTCCAGATCTTTTTTCCCTGTACAGTGAACATATTTTCAGAAATATAGAAGATATGGAAGGAATCAACAATTGAGGACGATACATCAATAACAGTTAGATATGCAGATGATACAGTCTTGATTGCAGACAATGAACAGGCCCTGCAAAATTTAGTAGATGCGGTAGTTGCACACAGTGAACAACTAGGGTTAGAATTGAATTGTAAGAAGACACAGATTATGGTCGTCACTAGGTAGGAAGAAATACCACAGTGTAATATACAAGTAAATGGGAATATTCTTCAACAAGTGAATCGGTACATCTATCTCGGAACAGTCATAACATCTGATGGGAGATGCCTTGAAGAAATTAGAACAAGAATTGCCATGGCGAAGGTAGCCTTTTGCAAGATGAAAAACATACTGACCAATAAAAAGATATCAATTGAAACGAGAAAAAGAGTGTTAAGTGCTTCATAGAACATGTACTTTTATATGGATGTGAGGCGTGGACAATGAGCAGAAAAGCTGAAAAACATCTGATGGCTGTAGAAATGTGGTTTCTGAGGAAAATGCAAAGAATACCATGGACAGATAGAAAAACCAGTGAACAAGTCCTTCAAGAAACAAATGAAGATCGTAAACTGATTAGAGACATTAGACGTAGACAGTCAAAAATTTTTGGGCATGTTATGAGAAGCAATGAATTGGAGAACTTGGTGACAACTGGCAAGATCAAAGGGAACAGACCAAGGGGAAGACCAAGAATTAAATACCTGGATGGCTTAGCCACATGGCATGGTCGAGACAGAGACATGGAGCTGATCCACGACTCTGGTGATCGAGTGAGATGGCAGAACATGACCGCCCATGCTTATCGGCATGGCACATAATGGATGGATGGATTTTGGCCAAAATCCCCTGTCAACTATCGAAAACTTTAAATCTTTGGCAGGAGAGTGACCTCAAACATGTTAGTCATGTCTAGATGTAAGCTGGATGCTTATTCGTCGGCTGGTTGCCGATTAACAGTAAGATGTGAACAGAAACACGTGGAAGCCGATATACCGGCCCGTAGGATCTCTGATACACGGTACGTCAAGCCGATATACCGGCCCGTAGGGTCTCTGATAAACAGTACGTCAAGCCGGTATACCAGCTCATAGGGTCTCTGATACACAGTACGTGAAGCCGGTATACTGGCTCGTAGGGTCTCTGATACACAGTACATCAAGCCGGCGTACCGGTTCGTAGGGTCTCTGATACACAGTACGTCAAGCCGGCGTACCGGCTCGTAGGGTCTCTGATACACAGTACGTCAAGCCGGTATACCGGCTCGTAGGGTCTTACAGTACATCAAGCCAGTGTACCGGCTCGAAGGGTCTCTGATACACAGTCCGTCAAGCCGGTACACCGGCTCGTAGGGTCTCTGATACACAGTACGTCAAACCGGTATACCGGCTCGTAGGGTCTCTGATACACAGTACATCAAGCCAGTGTACCGGCTCGTAGGGTCTCTGATACACAGTACGTCAAACCTGTATGCCGGCTCATAGGGTGTCTGATACACAGTACTTCAAGCTGATATACCGGCACGTCGGGTTCAAAGAGTTAAAAATGGCCCAGCCTCCCAAGTCACCCCTGCTTAAATGAGTACATGGAAATGACTTGGTCATTAAAGGCAGCCAACGTAACACTGATCCCCATGACTCACAGAGTGCCAATTTATCTATAAAAAATACGGGTCTAACAGCTTATGCCCTTTACGCCTGAAGGCAAGTAAAAGGATCCTTTACTTTAGGTAAATGTGTCAAGTATGAAGTATTTGTTTAAATGTTGCACATCCCTTGCAGGACATTGCAATCAACACCAGCATTTTTGAGCTGCTGTTTATGTACTAGGCAAGTTTTTACATTCAGTAGTTTGCCATTGCTTTCTGAACAACCAGCTCCCATACCAACATGTTATAACACAACACGACACAGTCTGCTGCACAAACGCCTGGTAAGCAGCTCACGAACTGTGTTGGCAAGCCTTTGGCCACAGAGACCAGATGTGAAGTATTAGGCCTTCACAAATCCTAGACCAGGACATGAGGTGGGGTTGTCATTTCTCTCCCTCATCACCTGGCATTCCCAGCCAATTCTAAGAATAATTGTCGCACTCCATGTTTTATCTGTTCACATTTGCCCACATTAGTTTCCAAGAGTTCTATCTTGTGCTGCTAGTTACTTCCAGTAAATATTCTTTATTATTCTAAGGTCTTGGAGACAGAATGAGATAAGGATGACTTGTTCACTTCCTTGTTGCCTTTCCTTCTTGATCCTTCTGTCAGAGCCTAGCTACGCAGCAACATCGTTACGGCACCCGGCGGACAAGAGTTGTCGGCTGGCGAGATTCTTACCTGACACGCGACCAGCGCTGACGACAGACGCACGCAAAGCCACGTGACCCCACGAGAGGCAGTGGACAGTGTGCGTGATAGCTCAGACCAGGCTGGGACTGAACTCTGAACGGACGTGTGTGACGAGAGCAAGGCGTTTGTGTGAATCTCCGTGGTTGTAAGCTGAACGACTGATATCTTGAGCGCCAGACCTATGAGCTGTATTGTGGTTGTGAGTTATATATTGTAGATCGTTGTAATTATCGTTCTGTATTTAATGTGGCAATAAATCCATAGAACTTGTGTTGCTGTGTCTTACGTCGAATCACATTATACGTTATACTTGTACTGTCTCACACGTGTTAGCCAACGAGCCGAATAGAAGATCCTGACATGTGTGGACGTGGGTTGCTCGTCTTTATTTAAGAACCTAATATATTTAGACGTGTGTGGTTCGTCTTTGTGATTTAAAACTATAATTCTTGTACTTGTAAA
>JACEFZ010009649.1:35000-104434 GCA_014155875.1 Cepaea nemoralis | reverse complement strand
GATAGTGTGTGTGTGTGGTGCGTGGGTTGGGAATAGTGCGTGGTAGGGGGTGTATGTGATGTGCGGGTGGGGGATTGTGTGGTGGGGGATTAGGTTAAGGCATGTGTGGATGGGTGGAAGTTGTATGTGTGGGTGGTGGTGTGTGTGTGAGTGGATTGGGGATGTATGGGTGGTTAGGGAGATGTGTGTGTGTGTGTGGGGGGGGGGGGGGGGGTAGGGACATGTCAGTTGGTGGGGATGTGTGTGTATGATTTGGGGATGTGTGAGTGGATGTGCGATGTGTGGGTTGGTGGGGGATTGTGTGTGTGGGTAAGGAATATGTTGTCGATGGAGATGTGGCTGGGGAAGGGTGGTTTGAGGTGTGGGTGGGGAGAGGATGGGTGGGGTAGAATGTGGATGGGCGTGGGATGTGTGGGTTGGTGGGGGAATGTTTGTGGGTGGCGAGTGTGTTTTGGTTGGGGGATCAGGTGAGGGCAGTGTGTGTGGGTGGGGGATGTGCGGGAGGGGGATGGGTCAGTTGGTGGGGTATGTATGTGTCCCTTGGTATGCGTGTATGTCGGTAGGTGGGGGTGTGTATGTGTCCCTTGGTGCGCATGTGTGTGGGTAGGTGGGGGTGTTGTGTGGGTGGGGTGATGTATGGATAGGTGGGAGATGGGCTTCATACCATGGTAATTAGCCTTGTTTATGTTTACAACATTCATTTCACAATGTTTATTTTTCTTCCTATGCAAATGTATAATGCTCTTGATGAACGAAAGACGAGTGATTGGAAGGGCCGAATGTAAGACGGGCCTGCGCGCCCAATTTGTGACCCTAATAAAGTTGATTTGATTTGATTTGATTTCTCTCACTCTCTCTCACTCTCTCTCTCTCTCTCACACACACACACACACACAAGAAGAAGAAGAAGAAGAAGAAGAAGAAGAAGAAGAAGAAGAAGAAGAAGAAGAAGAAGAAGAAGAAGAAGAAGAAGAAGAAGAAGAAGAAGAAGAAGAAGCAGGAGGAGGAGGAGGAGATGTTCAGGCCCTGTTCAACTGTCAGTCTGCCCACATGTTATGAGTCTCTTATGGAGTTTATTGAGTGGATTTTTTTTGCCTTGCCAAGCGGGAGTGAGGGGAATGATCAGGCTGATAGTCTGGCAGGGAATGCACTTCTTGGTGGTAGATTATCAATGGACAAGGTAAAGGTGGTCGAGTGCCTGTGGGACCAGGTGGAGAAGGCGGGGGAACAGACTGAGAATCCGTATGTAGAAAGAATGAGATTGCCGGGAATCGGCAGGGGTTCTGGAAGAACTTTCAATCAGATAGCGGTGGGAACGATTAGTAGTATGACTCCTCGCTGATCTGCGTTATGCGACTACCTGTAGCCTTAGTTCTATACTGGTGGCTTAGCTAGCCAGTCACGACAAGTGTTGATATCCAGTCAGCGGGCTGACAGACTGGCTGACACTGTGTCGTGTGCTGGAACTGCCAGATAAGATAGGACAATATGTAAATATCGGGCGAGAGTGATGACAGACTGGCTGACACTGTCGTGTGCCGGAACTGCCAGATAAGATAGGACAATATGTAAATATCGGGCGAGAGTGATGACAGACTGGCTGACACTATGTCGTGTGCCGGAACTGCCAGATAGGGCCTGGTGTCTGGCCTACGTCCACGTGCTAGGGTGGTGGCAACGATATGATTGGTGTTTTCTCCAGTGTGGAAACAACAAATTTAGACAACAGGGGACAGACAACAACAGACAGAAATAGGATCATAAAGGCATATTGATTTATTTGGTTGTTAAAGACAGATGTAGCCAGACGTAGGGTCACAAAGACAGATGTAGAGACAGACATAAGGTCATAAAGACAGAAGCAGGCAGGCAGACATGGGGTCATAAAGACAGAAGAAGACAGACAGGCATATGATCACAAAGACAGACAGACAGACAGACAGACGCTCATAAAGACAGAAGTAGACAGGAAGACATAGGGTCATAAAGACAGACTTATTAAACAAACAGGCCTAGGGACATAAAGACAGGCACATCATAGGCAGATTCCAACAGACAAACAGACACAAATAAATCAGGACGATTAAATGCTGACTGGTACTACTGAGGTAGTCTGTAGCCACTACTATAAAGGACCCTCCCCCTCTTTCCTCCGGACTATTACATCTCTTCCGAGGAAGTATGTTAGTCAAACATCTCCGGTCTCCCAAGGCAACTCGCATTCTGGCTCCAGCTTTGAAAACATGTCAGCTGTGCTCACATTAGCCACGTCTGCAAACAGTTTAATTAGCACGCATTTTTCCGCATTCCATTCAACCAACGCCTGCCTTGCTTCCGGCACTGTATCAGATATCAACTATCAGAGCAGTTTTCTCATTATAGTATAGTTTCGCTATCTCTTTCCTAATTATAGCCATAGTTTCGTTATCTACTTTTCTAAATATAGCCATAGTTTCTCTATCTCCCCGGGAAGGTTAACACGGCCAACAAATGCCCGCAGAAGTCGGATGTATCGGCCTAACGGCGCAAGAACGCAGCTCTGCTGTAAACAGGCACAATGCAATCACATCCGAGAAAAAAAGTCCGGATGAGTGCAGAAGAAGAAGTTTCTCTATCTTCTTTTCTAATTATAGCCATAGTTTCCATATCTACGTTTCTAATTACAGCCACAGTTTCGCTATCTCCTTTTCCAATTACAACCATAGTGTCGATATCTACTTTTCTAATTATAGCCATAGTTTCGCTATCTATTTTTCTAATTATAGCCATAGTTTATCTGTCTACTTTTCTAATTATAGCCATATTTTCCCTTTCTACGTTTCTAATTATAGCAATTAGTTTGGCTATCTACCCGAGCAAGAGGGGGGGGGGGGGCCTTCGTAGGACGACCTTAAATAACCCTGCCTGCTTCTCTTCGTCAGTGGCGCTGTCGGCTGTCAACACATCTGATTAACTTTCAGGAAGAACTCATTAAAGGCGTCTGACCCTTGGAGGGCCTGTTGTGTGCGTGGCGGCGGTGACGCACTGAAGCGTGAAGTAGGCACGTGCCTGCTGGTTACAATCGTATGTCTAGACCACGTGAACACGCTCCTAGAGCGGCGACAATAGTAGTAGTGGCAAATGTGTAAAAGAGAATTCTGGTCTGCTGAGTTTTCTTGAGGACAGAGAGGTAAAGGAAGACAGCGATAAACAGCCTTGTGTCACGGCACGGAAGAGTGTCTGAGCTCGACTTGATACATGCTGTTGGGGATCGCTCAAGTCAGTCAGCAAGGCACATAATAATGACGACCTTTCCAGTCGTCACACACTAATGACGACCTTTCCAGTCGTCACAGTGTTTCCTAATGTCTCTCGTATGGCCAAACAATGATGTCTATTTTCTCCCGTATAACCAAAGAAAGCTGTTTCGCTCATTCCTATGATTGAAAAGTGTTCTAGCTTCATTAGCCTCTTTCAGGCAGTCTATGTTAGTTACTCTGGCAGTCCAAGGAATATTTCCGTTGATTTATAAGTAAACTAAAAGTACCCACTTTTTTCCACGACTAGAAGCATGTCGGGTATATGGTGATCTCATATTTATACACACCAACCTGCATTCGATGGATGATGTGTTCATATCACTGCTGCCGTATTTAACTCGTAAATATATTACTTCGTACATACGGGTCAATCTGGCAGGTCAGGTCCATTTTATAACAACATCTCCACCTCGTTGGAATTCAACAAAATGACAACCAAGTCAAGTCAACTGACAGTATACCTCATGACAATCAAGCCAAGCCAGGTCAACTGACAGTATACCTCGTGACAATCAAACCAGGTCACCTGACAGTATACCTCATGATAAGACAGGCCAGGTCAACTGACAGTATACCCCATGACAATCAAGCCAGGCCTGGTCAACTGACAGTATACCTCATGATAAGCCAGGCCAGGTCAACTGACAGTATACCTCATGACAATCAAGCCAGGCCAGGTCAACTGACAGTATACCTCATGACAATCAAGCCAGGCCAGGTCAACTGACAGTATACCTCATGATAACCAAGCCATGTCAGGTCAACTGACAGTATACCTCATGACAATCAAGCCAGGTCAGGTCAACTGACAGTATACCTCATGAAAATCAAGCCAGGCCAGGTCAACTGACAGTATACCTCATGACAATCAAGCCAGGCCAGGTCAACTGACAGTATACCTCATGACAATCAAGCCAGGCCAGGTCAACTGACAGTATACCTCGTGACAATCAAGCCAGGCCAGGTCAATTAACAGTACACCACAACCAGCAATGATGTACAGAGCAAATGAGACCAGAAGAAGAGGCCGAATATGTAAACGATGGACAGAGGGAATAACAGAGCCCATGGGAATCTCGATATACGAAGCCCATAAACGGGCATTCTCCCGGATGTTTATGCTTCATCTCAACACCGGAAGGTACAAAAGGAACAAGATGAGATGATGATGATGACTACCAGGTCGGCAGACAAACACGCTAGTCATTGCGGCGTCCCAACTGATCTGTACCAGCTGACACATACAGCCCGTGTAACTACTGCACCAGCTTCCAGGTATAAAATATGACCGAGTTTATGAAGGTGAGAATATAAAACACAGAGGTGACAGTGCAAGGTTAGCTATGTTACATATGTAACCGGTAACCACTGCTTGAAACTGACAGTACACGGTTAGTTATCACTGACAAAGTTACATGTATAACCACTGCCTGCAAGTGACAGCGGAGCCGCCGTAGCGCATTGGCTAGACGCTAGCCTGTCGGTCCGGTGTTCGTGGGTTCCAATCCACATCAAAACGAAAACTGACCCGAGCTCCTAGTCGACCCAGTCGATAGGATCCACTGGTGAAGAGCCGGTGGTTTTTTTTTTGGGATAGTAGAATCCACTGTATTGTGTGTATTGTACTGTACTGCACTGCACTTATATCAACAATATCCTTTTCACCCCTCCTGGAATCTTCCTGGACTTTAATGCGCGTAGAACAGACAGTGAGTGCATCGGCAAGGATTACTTCTGTGTCTTCTGCTACATGCCAACCCCAAACGGAGCACCCCGACCCACCCCTGACCAAAGCAGACTAAGGACCTCGTTGACGTGTTCATGATGGCATCGATACGTGCAAATACTTAGAAAAACATACAACGTGTGTGCGTGTACGCAGGCAAGCGAACCCACGCGTCTAGACAAATATATCACAGTTAGGCACGCCAGCTCAAACAACTTAAATGCACGTGTCTGGACGATGGCGCAATACTTGTAATTATTTGGACAGCAAATTCTTATTCAATTATCCTGTGTGTGCAGACAAAGATATGACATGTAAACATGTAAAGACACGGATGTTGTACCTACATACGTTTGAACACAGATGCTGGGTATGCACGTGTATAGAGTATAGACAGAGATACTCTTATGTGCATATGCCTGAACAAAAGTACTGAATGTATATATGTCTAGACAAAGATACTGCATGTACATAAGTCTAGACAAAGATACTGTTATGTACACATGTCTAGAAAAAGTTATGTATGTACATATGCCTAGACAAAGATGGTGTATGTATATATGTCTAGACAAAGATACTGAATGTACCTATGACTACACAGAGATACTTCATAAACATACGTCGATACGTCAGATGCCTGTCTAGGCACAGATATTTCATGCACCTCTAGACAATGATACTGTATGTACACATGTAAAGATACGAACAATGCATGTGCTCATGTCTAGACAAAGATACTGTATGTACAAATGCACAGACATAAATCATGTATGTATATGTCTAAACAAAGATATTGTATGTCATATGTCCAGACAAAGGTACTGTAAGCAGATATGTATAGACAACAATACTGTGTGTAAAAATGTCTAGACAATAAGACTGCATGTACACGTGTCTAGGCAAACATATTGAATGCACATATGTCTAGACAACGATACTATTTACACATTTCTAGGCACATACAGTGTGAACATACATCAAGACAGAGACACAGCATGCACATACGTGTTTAGACACATAAGCAGTATACAGAAAGCTCAAGATATAAAAAAAGACAGTAGTAATGCACATCTACTCAATAACCAAGTTTCGGAGCATGTTTTGATAAAGAAATCGAAAGAACGCGCTTCCAGACAAATATACAATATCCATACCTATCTAAACAAAGACACTCTCTGTGCTAGCATACATTTTAACACTGGCAGAATAATGTGCAGACATATTAGCACAGACTGTAAGTGTGCAAATGTATAGACACATATACAGTACTATGTGCAAGCAAACTGCAATTGCGCATGCCGCATATAAAAACTGCAACTGTACATGCCGGACACAGAAACTAACAATTTGCACTTTTTGGTGACATATTAGACTATTCTAATATTCTACTCTATATTAGACATATGGTGGCATATTAGACTATTCGTTTCCCTTAAAGCCTTTTGGTACATTCATTTTTTAGATTCGTCCGCTCTAAACCAGGGTATAAGGGCGATGATTACGGAAATAAAAATGAGAAACACGGGGGATATTTCCTTTGTCACATCAAAAGACATAACAATCTACTTTTATGGTGTGGAAAAAAATGTTGAAGGCAAAAGAGCCGGATGGTGTCAAAAATATAGACAGACAGCAGTGTGAAAATATGGGTATAGTCAGCCCTAGTAGATCCATACACTCTCTCCAAATCACTGTGTCGCTCAGTATGGCTAGAGTATTGCAGTTTCTGAAATATGATACTGTTTATAGGTTACTTGTTCTCGGTGACCAGATACCGTAGAATGGCAGTATTTTTCTACGCAGTGTTACTTTTACTTGTTCTGGTCTAGCTTCCGGCTGTTTCAGCCCTGTCTCTACTTTCAGAAACCATGCCTTCAATGGCTCTTATTTCCAAGCAACTGTGATGTTTAATACGGCTTGCTGAATTTCCGAGACATAAAAAATGTTTATGAACCAGTTGTCTTCGCTGTCCAGATGTTGCAGTAATGCTATTTAGTCGTGGTTCCAACTTCACGGCACAGGGTCACAACATAATGCTCCGTTTCTGTGCCAGTGGATATCACACAAAATGCTCCCCACTGTCCCATGACAGCAGTCCTGACAAACCAAAAGCACACATAAGCATACGTGCATACGGCCGCTGCCAGGAATGCTAATACAACAGTCCGCCGCTAGAATTACAGTTCATCGTCGATGGTAGCGGCAAGTCACTAGAAAACAGCAGTTGCACAACATTACTGCGTAAGGCAACACCAGTTAGTTCTGCAACCAGACGTTCGCCATTTTTCTGAACATAGAGGTCACTATACAAACCACCGCGGATAGATCTAAAAGTATCTTATGTGAAATCCCAGCTCACAGTGTCGCCCCACGCACTTAACTCAGTAGCTGGGCGACAGAACATTACACTACCAGTCCAAAATGAGGAAAACGTGTAAGCAAAAACACCCAAGAGGTTTTAACAGCTCAACAGCCTATCCGCCATACTGTCAGTATGTTTCGATATAATGTTACTTTACCTTGTTCTGACTTAAAATGTTGTTGTTTTAATTCCCTCAGGCTCTCTCGTTTATTACTTAAACTGCCTTAGATATAAATGACTTGACAGCACTAACTGCTTAGCATATAAAGCGTTAAACTATGTGCTGCATGAGGTAAACAGAGTTAAGATACAACACAGAAAACAACACAACATTCATACAACATCGTGTATTGCACACATATGCAAGAAGGTGCATATATATGGAATACACATATAAACATATATACATCGACTACCAGATCGTTTCCTCCTGGGCTCAGCTGTGTAGAGAGAGAATCGGGTTAGTGTTAGAGACATGATATGCACAATCTCAGGTTAGTGTCAGAGAAACGATATGTAAGGGGGGGGGGGGGGGGGGGGGGGGGGGGCCGCCCTTCAAATGAAAACTTTAATATTGTTACAGAAATTACAATAACATGTCAATATTGTTTAAGTATTGTTAAAAACTGTCAAGGGTGTTCAGCAAGTGATATTACGGTGCAGACGAACACACCGGTCAGATGGATTTCAACGCTGACCTCTCCTTCAGAGAGCAATGGCACACTATTTAACGCAGACGTGCCAAGAAACCACAAGCAGTCAAAAATGATTGGGTTGACTGCAACGTGCTGTAAAGGATATGCAGCCAACTTTTTTTTAAAACGATAGAGCTGTTTAATAGATCGCGTAGATAAGCGGGTAGACACAATCAAGAGCAGTGACAAATCACATAACAACGACACGGGTTAACATAAAAGAAGGAATTCAAAACAAACAGACAATTACCTGCATTCATGGTAACCTCAGCTATAGCGAAGGCAACACAACGTCCCGCAAGGAAACACAACAGAGCCTTTATCCTCCACGGGACAACTGACTAGAGGAGCCCCAACACTTCATCATCATAAGAATAGTTCATGGAGACGAGTTACGTCAACTTGACATACATTGTCTGCCCGTGTTCACGAGGAACCCACAGCCTGTGAAATCCATTGTATATCACACAGCTCCTATCCTACAGTCTAGTAACACAACAAGGTCAGCGGCTAAAGATATTCACATGTACATTCCCAGCACTGAGTCACTCCAGGAGAGTCAAATACCTGGCGTGGCAGAGTACCTGTTGTCAATACGATAACGCTCTGGGGTGCCAAATCACACTACTCACGGCGCACACTGTGGTAAGTGGTATAGATAAACAACTTAATTTCTAAGTATTGATTCGCACACACAAAAGATAAGAGAAAAGAGACAAATCAGAGGACGCTCAAATTAGACAGGTGTTCTCCCAATCCATTTCGGGGGACCGATGTTTTCCCATTTAAGAAACATATCAGGTTGTAATTATTATGTTTATTATGGTTCTATGATTTTATTTATACTTTTTAGTTACTTATTTTGAGCAGTAGGTTGCACAATTTACTGCCTGGCAGATTTCACTGCATCCCGCTACGCGCATACTGCGGTTATATATCATATGGGTTGAATAAATGAATCATATCCATTTATTATTATTAGTGATTGTTAAAATGTGCAATATTTTGTCATTAAAAAATAGAGATCGAGAGAGAGATCGAGAGAGAGATCGAGAGAGAGAGAGAGAGAGAGAGAGAGATCGAGAGAGAGATCGAGAGAGAGAGAGAGAGAGAGAGAGAGAGAGAGAGAGAGAGAGAGAGAGAGAGAGGAGAGATGGTATGTGTATGCAAGGGAGTGTGTTTGTATGTTTTGCTAATTCTATTTATAGGACATTGCAATCAACACCACATTTTTCAGCTGCTGTTGATGTCCTGGCAAGTTTTGCGTTCAGTAGTTTTCAATTGCTTTCCGGACGACCGGCTCACATACCTTTTCGTAAGAAACCAACGCGACGCTATCCGCTGCCGAATCTCGGGCAGCTGTGTTTCGCACGTGGGTATGCTGGATTACGAACAGCGTCCTTAACCCCTTCGCCAGGGAGAGTGTATAACTGTTATTTAGTGGGTGTATAATCATGAGAATGTGTAAATAATGTTGGTGTGTATGAATGTGTTTTTTTGTTGTTGTTGTTTTTTTTTTTTTTGGGGGGGGGGGGGGGGGGGGGGGGGGGGGGGGCAGAATCCATGAACGCGCGCCTGCCTGACTGCCTCATAGCATAGTAATATATATGCATTGTTTGTGTTCATAGATTTTCCATTTTGACAGTGTGTTTGTTTTCTATGCGAAAGACGAGTGGAGTGGTTGGAAGGGCCAAATGCAAAACGGGATTTGTGACCCTTTGAAAATGAAGTTCGTTCGTCCCTTTACCATCAGCATCCGCGGTAGGGCAGTAGCGGGACACTGGTCTCTCGACCTGGTCGTCATGCGGTTCGAATCCGCATCGAGGCGGAAACTGACCGGGTTCCCAGGTGGACCCAGCCTAAGATTGCTAACAGGATATACCTTTCGAAGTGAAAGCGGCCGGTGAGATACTGACCCCATAACCCACCGAGTACCAATTGGTAAATACAAATATGGGTCCGGCAACATATGTCCAATTTGGCTTAAGATTCATAAAGGTTCTTTTTTTTTTTTTTTTTGGTACTTACAACCCACCCATATGTAGGTGCAAGGCAAGTGAAAACCATCACACTGTCTTCACAACAATACGTTTATGAATAGGTCAATATCTGGAATGAAGGGAGGCGTGGCATCATGAACCCCGGTAATACATGACATACCGTTAGGTACTCTAGTAACTCATGTCACTAGCTTCTAGTCGTTGGTCGCGATTCCAACTTCACGGCAACGGGTCATCCCCAATAATGCTCCGTTCCTGTGAAAGTCAATATCGCAAAAAATGCCTCTCACTGTCTCACATGAAGAGTGGAACAGACAGCATCACCAGCATCTAAATAGTACATGAAGACGTATCCAAAACTGGTGTCTGTTGCACCATTAGCGTTTTGTCTCATCTCTTTCCTAGTTTCAGACTGCAATTTCGTGTCTTCTGAGTAAACCGCATCTTATTTACATGGTGTACGTACATATTAATTATTACTATGCTTTAATACCTATTCACGTTTCTACTTATAAATATGTGTGATAAAGTCGTCGAAGTAAGTATTCCCTCGTCAATGTAAGTATATAAATGTTTACATATAACTATTTCTTCACTTCTATGTTATTACTTATCAGCGCGTCTATTTATTTATACCTTGATTCGCTTCAAGACTCCCAGTCTATATATAACACCTATGTTAAACATACCCACAGCCTTTGCATAAGGTCAGACCACAGGGCAGGTAAATTAATCACCGCATTCGAGCGACCGTACCGTATTCGACATTGTAACTGCGCATTCCTCATAATCAGAACATTGTTGGAAAACTCGGCAAGAATCAAGCTGGAAACAAAGGCCGTCCACAATCCGGACAACACATTCGGTTATACAAACAACCCAACAACTGTTTAAGACGTCACCTAACGCGATGAGTCATCCCGTCCTAGATCTGTTTATATCAGAGGTTCTTAATTTGGGAGACGAGGGAACAATTTGCCTTGTATACGGGTGTTCGTGGACAAATAAATTGGGAGCCCTTGGTGTCATTAACCTTAGATTACTGTTTATGCGTTATAAATACGTTCCGTTTATTGAATATCGGGAGTTTTATGGTCAGTGAACTCGCGTCCCAGAGATAATGACCATTCACCAGCCGAAGGCGGATTGGTCTGTAAAACCAAACCGGGACTAGCATCGTATGACCTATGCACCTTAAGGTTGTAAATTAGTCCGTTACCACTTTTACTTACTCGCCTCTCCTGCCGCTTCCTCGGGGAGGGATCTTGTCGTGACCCCATGGCCCGTGGTTCCACATGCACATATCATTATTCTGAGCCTCAGAACAGGACGCAATAGATTAAGCAACCACATGTATAACAAATTCAAGATTGGCAAATCAGCCATGTGCACATGTAGATTGGCGCCGCAATCAGCAGATCTCATACTCCAAGAATGTCCAAAATGCGAAATACCTAGGCAAACCTTTTGGCCTCGAGAACAACAAAGGACGATAAACACTATGGACCATTCGGTGAACTAAAGAAGAAGAAGAAGAAGAAGAAGAAGAAGAAGAAGAAGAAGAAGAAGAAGAAGAAGAAGAAGAAGAAGAAGAATAGTAATCATCGTATGGGTTTATTTGGACTCCAGTAGTAGCTCCCCGACAGTGAACTTTTATGGAGACAGACATGGAGATCTAAGCTAGACACGAGGTTAAGAACCGCTGATTGATACGGTCTAGTTTCAACACTTGGCGATGGCACACGTACGTGTGTGTACACAGCGTGATAACGGCTGTTGCTGAGAATACATTGTACACGCTACTGTTTGATAAATGTAACATACTCAAACATATAGCACCTTACTGTAACCTGAAACGCTATGAGTTCTTTTACGGTATCGGTTCCTCACTAAGTAGCCTCCCTGCCAGCTGACCTAGGCGTTCATATCTCTCCCCAGATCTCGGTCTTTGGTGTTCTGGATCAACTCTGCTGATGATATTCCTCCATGCCACCGTCTCAGTCCACCCTGCATCATTTCTCTTGGTCTGCCACTGTCTGTCTTCCCCATGATCTTTCCAGTAGTCACAATGTTCACCGGTGCCTCTTTTCTCATCATGTGAACAAAGAACGCTGTTTGTTTCTTTTTTATTGTTGTATATAATTGTCTAGTTTCATTAGCCTGTTTCAGTCAATCGTTATTAGTTACTCTAGTAGTCCAAGGAATGTGCAACATTCGTCCCAGGAACCACATTTCGGTAGCTTCTTAGCTTCTCCTAATTTGTGTGTTCCAAGTGAATCGGTACAATTATCTCGGAACAGTCATAACAATAGGAGAGGCCTTGAAGAGATTAGAACAAGAATCGCCATGGCGAAAGTAGCCTTTAGCAAGATTAAAAACATTCTGACCAATAAAAAGATGTCAACTGAAACGAGAAAAAAGAGTGTTGAGGGGATACATAAAGTCTGTTCTTTTGTATGAATGTGAAACTTGGACAATGAATGAGCAGTCAAGCTGAAAAACATCTGATGGCTGCAGAAATGTGGTTTATCGGGAAAATGCAAAGAATACCATGGACAGACAGAAAAACCAATGACCAAGTACTACAGGAGACAAATGACAATCGTAAATTGATTAGAGAAATTAGACGTAGACAGCAACATTTTTTGGACATGTTATGAGAAGAAATGGATTGGAGAACTTAGTGACAACTGGCAAGATCGAAGGGAACAGACCAAGAGGAAGACCGAGATGAAAATACCTGGATGGCTTGGCCACATGGCATGGACGATACAGGAACACAGAGCTGATCCACGACTCTGGTGATCGAGTGAAATGGCGAGTAATTACCGCCCACGCTTTCAGGCATGGCACATGATTGATTGATTGAAGATTCACTGCCAAACAGGTTCTATATAATATTTCAGCACTCTGTTTCCTACATTCAATAACAATAATTTTTTGCATAAGACGTTTTCATTTTCTGAAATGTAGCTTTGGTTTGCCCTATTCTGTTCTGCATCTTCCATTTGAGGTTATAATTGTCCCATTTCCCATTTTGGTTTCACTTTTTTTTTTCTTTGGCAAACTATTCAACGTAAACTTGCCAAGAAATGGCAAACAGCCAAAGAATGCTGGGAATGACTGTGACGTCCTGTAAAGAATATGCAAATAACTTTTTATTTGTAATTTACTCAGGGCTTATTCGACCTGTTCCTCTCCGATGTCCAACTTGGATGGATTTGTAATGTGCAAGCTGCCACCTTAACAATCCGAGACCGAGTAAGAATTCTGTTATCAGACAGACAGGGATCAACACTTTGTGCCACATTCATTGAAAGACAGAAAATCAAGTGGTTTGGCCATGTCGTTAGAATGCAACACCATCAACTACCGTCACTGGCCTTACATCAAAGATCATCTGCGAAGAGGCCAAGATGACGTCCAAGAAGAAAATGGATTGACGACTCAAAAACATTGTACAATCACACGGAACGGCACTATACAGTGCCGCGAACCGGGCGCTGGAGCGCAAATTATTCCTCCCCATGACGCTTGACGGCAGAATTGGATGATGATGATGATGATGATGATGATGATGATGATGATGATCTGGTCCCACGGTAGTGAGGCGTGGCGAAGGATGCATCGGAACTCTCACCCTCATGACCATGAGATGACCAGGGGTTATCACCCTGATAAGTTAGCCAGCGAACCATGTTAATTCTCTTGTTCGTAGGAGTCACACATTCCTGCTTTCGTGTTGTTTTGTTATACCCTGCGGCAGACGGTACTTCTCTTATAGGGTTAAGTCTCGTCTCAGGGCGTGCAAGACGGAACAGTTATCTGGCTTTGAAAAGAAACTTTAGAACCAACACATCACAGCTCATCATCGTCATCATCATCATCATCATCATCATGTTTCCTCCAATTGGCATAAGCGTTCATGTATCCCCGCAGATTTCAGTCCACGGTGTTCTGGAACAATTCTAATCATGTTAGTCCTAGTTTAGTTTAGTCGACGGATCAACATCACGGCATACGGTTTCTGTCTCGACCATGCCACGTGGCCAAGCCATCCAGATATTTACTTCTTGGTCTTCCCCTTGGTCTGTTCCCTTCGATCTTGCCAGTTGTCACCAAGTTTTCCAATTCATTTCTTCTCATAACATGCCCAAAAAAGTTTGACTGTCTACGTCTAATGTCTCTAATCAGTTTACGATCTTCATTTGTTTCTTGTAGGACTTGTTCATTGGTTTTTCTGTCTGTCCATGGTATTCTTTGCATTTTCCTCAGAAACCACATTCCCACAGCCGTCAGATGTTTTTCAGCTTGTCTGCTCATTCTCCACGCTTCATATCCATATAAAAGCAAAGGTTCTATGTAGCACTTCAACACTTTTTTTCTCGTTTCAATTGATATCTTTTTATTGGTCAGTATGTTTTTCATCTAGTAAAAAGCTACCTTCGCAATGGCAATTCTTGTTCTAATCTCTTCAAGGTATTCCCCATCAGATGTTATGACTGTTCCGAGATAGCTGTACCGATTCACTTGTTTAAGAATATGCCCATTTATTTGTATATTACATTGTGGTATTTCTTCCGTTCTACTGACGACCACAATCTGTGTCTTCTTACAATTCAATTCTAACCCTAGTCTAATTCTAATGTGCGACGGAGTTCTTATTATGTAGATAACCATGCCACCTCCGTGTTTGTACAACAGAACAGCTACTATAGAACCACACAAATAAATACACTGCTATAATACATACTATGCGATGGAGTTTTTGGTAAATAGATAACCATAGATAACCATGCCACACCTCCGTGTTTGTACAACAGAACAGCTACTATAGAACCACACAAATAAATACACTGCTATAATACATACTATGCGATGGAGTTTTTGTTAAATAGATAACCATAGATAACCATGCCACACCTCCGTGTTTGTACAACAGAACAGCTACTATAGAACCACACAAATAAATACACTGCTATAATACGTACTATGCGATGGAGTTTTTGTTAAATAGATAACCATAGATAACCATGCCACACCTCCGTGTTTGTACAACAGAACAGCTACTATAGAACCACACAAATAAATACACTGCTATAATACATACTATGCGATGGAGTTTTTGTTAAATAGATAACCATGCCACACCTCCGTATTCATGCAGCAGGCCCTCTGTCAAACATGGCTCTCATTACGGGGTGCCGGAAAGTCTAATCTTTTGACAGTTTGCCGACTCATTAACGTGCAGGTCTAACGTGCCTTTCGTGTCCTGTTCTAACCTTTGTCCTGATCGATATCTGCCTCTTCACCCAGAGACCTTACCTTCCATCACTATCCTGTCTAAACCACTGTAATGTTTAATATGGCTAAAATAGTTCAGTTCCCCATCCCTGATACTGCTCATGAGACAGATTTCTTCGATATTCTGAAATTTAACAAACAGGGGTATGCCTCACATGTACATACTGTAACCAAAATAAAACGATTTGAAGGTAGTTTAATGGCGGAGTCGGCATCTATAGCTTGGCGGTTAGTGCAGTTTTACGATTCCCCAACATAAAGGATCAAGGGTTCAGCCACAGAAAGCAGATCGCTTTGCGTTGATTTCGATGAGCGTCGGCCGTTCATAAAGCAGTGCTGAACTACTGAATATACCCAGAAAATCAGAGTCAATAAATGATGGGGTTGATTACATGGTTCTGTAAACTAACTTTAACCTATGGCAGACAGTAAAGTTGGAGTGTCAGGTTTCAGGCGTTCACATGTTCTAGTCCACAGAAAAACAGAGTCGCTAGTCCCCTTTGTCTCCTTCTTGCCATTCCCAGAAAAACACGGGATTCCATTTCATGGGTCTGGGTACGTCCCAGGGTCATAATGATAAAAACATAAATCGTGCAACTGCTGTGTGTTGAACCCGAACCAGTGCCTTTGTAGCCAAGCTAACAACCACCACCCACACCTCTACCCCCATCCCCTGAAGAAAGCCATCACATGCTGGGACCTAGTCTATTCTTTGCCTCCTGTACCTCAGTCTCAAGAATTCCCGTTGCTCTCTAAGGCAAGTACAATCTGGGGCTATGTCTAAGTAGCAAACTGTGGGTCGGAAGCAGGAAATGCAGCAGCAGATGACATTTGGCCGCTTCATGCTTTTGACTGGTTCTCAAAGAGATCAATGTGTTGTAACAGCTGCGTGCCATCTGTGATAACCTTTACCAGCAGATACCATAGCTACAGGCAGACATGCAAGTTAAGGGTAATCATAAAGGTACAGATAGACAAGGTCATCATAAAGGTACAGATAGACAAGGTCATCAATCATAAGGGTACCGGTAGACTAGGTAATCATAAAGGTACAGTTAGACAAGGTAATCACAAAGGTGCAGGTAGACAAGGTAATCACAAAGGTACAGGTAGACAAGGTAATCATAAAGGTACAAATATACAAGGTAATCATAAAGGTACAGTTAGACAGGGTCATCAATCATAAGGGTACAAGTAGACAAGGTAATCATAATAATAGAGATACAGACAGACAAGCAAGCTATAGATAATAATAGAGATACAGATAGATAAGCTAGCTATAGATAATAATAGAGATACAGACAAGCTAGCTATAGATAATAATAGAGATACAGATAGACAAGCAAGCTATAGATAATAATAGAGATACAGATAGACAAGCTAGCTATAGATAATAACAGAGATACAGACAGACAAGCTAGTTATAGATAATAATAGAGATACAGACAAACAAGCTAGCTACAGATAATAATAGAGATACAGACAGACAAGCTAGCTATAGATAATAGAGATACAGACAGACAAGCTAGCTATTGATAATAATAGAGATACAGACAGACAAGCTAGCTATAGATAATAATATAGATACAGACAGACAAGCTAGCTACAGATAATAGAGATACAGACAGACAAGCTAGCTACAGATAATAATAGAGATACAGACAGACAAGCTAGCTATAGATAATAGAGATACAGACAGACAAGCTAGCTATAGATAATAATATAGATACAGACAGACAAGCTAGCTATAGATAATAATATAGATACAGACAGACAAGCTAGCTACAGATAATAGAGATACAGACAGACAAGCTAGCTACAGATAATAGAGATACAGACAGACAAGCTAGCTACAGATAATAGAGATACAGACAGACAAGCTAGCTACAGATAATAGAGATACAGACAGACAAGCTAGCTACAGATAATAGAGATACAGACAGACAAGCTAGCTATAGATAATAATAGAGATACATAGAGACAGACAAGATAGCTATAGATAATAATAGAGATACATAGAGACATACAAGCTAAGCTATAGATAATAATAGAGATACAGACAGACAAGCTAGCTATAGATAATAATAGAGATACAGACAGACAAGCTAGCTATATATAATAATATAGATACAGACAGACAAGCTACCCATAAATAAGTGATTTTCGTGCGGTTGTTTAGTAATTGTCCAGGATTGACAGACTTGCCAAAACTGGTTTTAAGTATGATGCGAGAGTCTTTTTTTTTTCCTAACCTACAATGACAGGGATTTACTGCATATCATTCACACATAAATTTCAATTGGGGAACCCTTTGAGGCCACCAAGACAGTTCATAAATAAAAAAAATGTATTGTTTGGCTCTCATAGAAGTAGAATAAGGAAGTACAGACTAGAGGATGAACCATACAACATACACATTTAAAGCTATAGTTAACCTGTCACCTCAAAATAATGATGGCGCCTCGCTGGAGTGAGAAGTATACTTCGTCAGTTGGTCACACTTTTTCCTGCAGCGAGGTGCCGTCATTTTGAGGTAGCGGGTTCAAATCCTGGTCGGTAACTGAAGCTTTCAATTTTTTGTGTTGTCTAGTCTGTCCTCTAGTCTCTACTTCTTTATCCTACTTCTATCAGCACCAAATAACACATGTGTGTTTATGTATTGCATACGATGTTGTTCACTTTATAACATGCAGTTTTCCCTTGTCCTATTCTGTTCTTTATCTCTGTCATACATCTTCGCTCTACTATTATATTATCCATGCATCTAGATACTTGAAGCTCTTGCTCCAAATTGATACCACTGAATTCAAAAGTATAGTTAGGTATCATTCATTATCAAGAATATAGACAGTATTTATTTCTTCCTATTATTCAAGCAGAGACCCATTTTTCCATTTTCTACAACCATCTATTTTCTATATTTTCTTCTGAAATGTTGCTATCAAGACCATCATCAGCATAACTTCAGTTATTTATATTCTTCTTCTTCTTCGTTCATCCGGAGTTTTTTTTTCGGATGTGATTGCGTTGTGCCTGTTTGCAGCAGAGCTGCGTTCTTGCGCCGTTAGGCCGACACATCCGACTTCTGCGGGCATTTGTTGACAGGGTTAACCTTCCCGGAGTTATTTATATTATACCCATCAACTGTGATACCAGATAAGCAGCACATGTTTTCATTTTTCATTTACTTTCCGTGGTTCCCATTTTTTCATCTTTCCATTCTTTTCATTCCATTGTTATGGAATAATTAGTCACTGGTGTGTCTTCCGGGTGTTTATATGTTGTTTTGCGAATGTATTTGCTGATGAAGGTTAGTTGCCGCAACATCCTATGTTTTCTGTAATTGTGTTCTGTACTGCCGCATTACTTTGTGTTATTTTATATTGTTTACATTTCCACAGCTTTACTGCAGTTCCACTAATTGTATTCACACTTTATATGCACAGACATGTTCCTAAATGGGCGATGATTCTTTTAGCTGCTGTTTACTGCCAATATGTTCTTTGTTATTCACAGATCTTTCCATCAATGTTTAGTTGTACTGGTAGGTTTGATTATTTCCTCATGCTTCACACTGTCAAACACTGTTGCATGTCTGAAGTATAAGTACAGATCTGTTTTACTCCATGTGACTCATAAGATTTATTGTGTTATGGTAACTGCATTCAAAACTGTCTGGGTTTTGATTTTGCCAGACCTATAAATATGGATTTCAATAGGTCATAAGGGATTTTTTTTCAATATCATAGATGCCAGTTAGAAATACTGTAACTTTGATTCCCTCCCTCCCAGGCCCTCAAATTTCTTCCCTTTGTGTCTAGTCCAGGTGCTTGTTTTTTTTTCTTTCTGTAATGTATTCTCAACTTCTGAAGCTAGCTATGGGGGACTTTCACCATTGTTTTCAATAGTTGCAGCTAGTGTCTTATTATCATAAAGATCTTCTCTGGACCCTGTCTATCCATTAACTATATTGTTTTATGCTACAAACAGTTTGCCATCATTAGAATCTATATCATTATAATCTATATTACATAATAACAGATGCAACTTGATATTTCGATGGGTTTAAGTTGTAACATCATCTATCTATCCTATAAGCAGTTTCGTAGGAACAAAAACTAGACCAGGGGCAGACTCAACTGCCATCGTGATCACGTTCCATCCTATCTATCCTATAAATCAGTGGTTCTCAACCTTTTTTGCCCCGTGCCCCCCCCCCTTACAATATGTTCAGAACGTCACCCTCCCCCCCCCTCGAATTTCCTCCTTATAAATCCGCCCTCCCCATCCTTACACAGTACTGTATACATAAAAATTGAAGCTAAATTTAATAACACGTACTACAACAAGTCTAGACATCTACATAAAACGTGATTTGCGGGTCTACTTACGTTATAAAATGAATTTCATTAGGACGAGAAGTACAGAACCGTAAAATGTAGAGGGAAAAACAATATCAAATAACTGGTTCTTGTATTAGTGCGATCTTAAAATAATCTTAATTCCCCCCTTGGAAACACTAAAATTCCCCCCTCCACCGGTTGAGAACCACTGCTATAAATGGAACATGATCACGATGGCAGTTGAGTCTGCCCCTGGTCTAGTTTTTGTTCCTACGAAACTGCTTCTTAGTCTACTAGGAATCAATATGCAGTCAATTAAATTGGGAAAATTATTTCCACGGAATTTTCAAGTCCATAATCCTCTAGTATGGTGTTGGAAACACGTGTTACCTATTATCGTATGTGTGTGGGTGGGTATAGGGATGTGTGGGTGGGTGCGGAGATGTGTGGATGCGTGCGCGGGCGTGTGGCTATCTGCACGGTGCATGTTATGAAGACCCGAAAGGCTATCTGTACTGTAAACGATTCACAACCAACCCCAAACGGAATGTACAATGAGAAGCGAGGTAGACAATTTGTGGAGAGGCTATGCGACCAACACCAGCGGCGCGACCTATAGTAATAAAACAGCGACACGACATTAACACATCCGTCATTACTATCAACATTATACCATCCATGTTTGCACATTAACCAGCTGGCGTCACCGCTGTAACACACGAAACTAAACACGTCTGCCGGCCGGCTGCGTACACCAGGAATTTCTCGGAATCCACAAGCACCGGGCGCCGAATGTAGAGACCGCTCCCACAAAACAACCAGACACAACACACATGCAGCAACACACAACAGCTAGTCGAGCTGATAGCGCTAGGGGAGGGGGGCTTGGGATGCACGAGGTCACGTGCCCGGCAGCTGGGGCTATCAAGGGGGAGCTCTAATCGATACGGGCGTCCTTCAGCACGCCGGCGACGGTTGAGTCATGGGTGGAGGGGCGTCTGGGTGAGGTGACCTGATCCACGCCTAGCATTCTCCAGTTTCCTTCCTCGTGGGCATTGAGTCGGGGCTCTGCTGGAGGTGAAACGCCTCAATGAGAGGGGAGGGGGCGGGGGAGGCTGACCAACGTAGGTAAATCCCTGTCAGTTCCTGAGTGCCGAGGCTAAATCGTGGCCTAGTTAGGTCCTGGTATGTCTCTCCGCTGATGTGAAGGTCCGGTACCACTCTTGCACACCCCGCTGTTTCTTTTTTTTTTTTAAAGTTTAGAGAGGGAGAGTTGTGTAACACAGTCACCGCAGATATAGTTTAGTTTAGTCGACGGATCAACATCACGGCACACGGGTGTAACCCATAAGTGCTCCGTTCAACTCCCAACTCAAGCCCGAGTCCGTAGAATCTCAGCTCAGTGCACGAACTCTGTAGCACCGGCGAAGATCCTGAAATACTTTGGGTAGATTTTTAACTCGAAATTTTGCCCGGGCAGCGCCGTTAGACTACTCTTTTTCAGGGGAAATTTTGTTACGTGAAAATTTTGTCCACGTGAAAAAATCTCGGCCCTCGTCGGGGCTTGAACCCGGGACCTCCAGCACTCGAGGCAGACACTATATCTCCAGACCACACAGCCCCCTAAGTCACCGTAGATATGGTACTTCGTTATCGGGTCGGAAATAAAGTCTCTATACCAACCATTTGCAGGGCTCAAGTGACATGAACGACCGTGCAGTAGACTCACCTACCTCGCCCCCGCCCCCCCCCCCCCAAGGATTCACCGATCAACCTGCTCTCTCTCTCTCTCTCTCTCTCTCTCTCTCACACACACACACACACACACACACACACACACACACACACACAGCATTCATGCATATATCGTTTGACTGTCAATTCGGTCCACGCTATTTCTGCACATATCTGGCTATTACTACGATGCACCCACGCTCCTATGTACTTAGATGTCAACACCGACGTACGGTTCTTTATATATCTGGCTATCAATATGATGCACGTCATATCTGTGTATATTTGGATATCATTACAAGACAATAATTGGTGAGTGAATAGGCTTTCTGTGTGAGCTCGCCCCCCCCCCCCCTTCTCTCTCCCCCCCCCCACCCCCGCCACACACACACCGGAGATATAATTGCATCTTCGTGACAATTTTTACGTTCAGTAGTTTGCCACTGCTTTCTTAACGAGAAATCAGCGTGTCAATACATCTTACCATTGAAGGGAACGACCCACAACAGAACTTTAATAGCTACATCGCCCTTACCCTTTCTGCCAAAATTGCCATGGGTTCAAGCCCTACAACGGTCAATAGACTGAAATGCTGACTTCTCGCCCTACGCAAATTACAAGTACTTCAGAAGTCGACCGCTTATGGGACCAGGTGGAGAAGGCGGAGGAACAGATTAAGAACCCATATGTGGAAAGAATGAGATTGCGGGGAATCAGCAGGGGTTCTGGAAGAATCTCGAAACTGAGAGGGAAGACCAGAACACTTTTAATCAGATAGCGGTGGGAACGATTAGTAGTGTGACTCTTCGTTGGCTTTTGAACGAGGGGACGGAGCACGTATGGGAATGTCCGCAGTGCAGTGATGTCGGTTCTTAACTCAACTCAACTCAGAAGTCGGAGTGAGTTCTCCTGATGGCGAGGGACACTGATAATAGGGAAAGCTAATCCACATGCACAAATCCATCTAATGCAACAAAAGCAGCTGCACGTGTATGAACTACTCTTGAGTTCAAAGCGCGAGAATGAAAAGAAAAGACAAACAAAATTCCGCATGGTTACAGAAGATGCGTCTGATAGCTAGGTCAGGGGGGTCAGATGGCAGAATGGATAAGAGCGCCGCTCTGAAACTTCCGATGTGCTGATGCCGAAGTAGCGGGTTCAACTCCTACACCACTCAGTTGGACTACAGTGTTGACTTCTCGTCCTTGATTTGGGGACGTAAACGGAGTGGGTTTGCCTGATGATGAGAGACACTGGGTAATAGAGAAAACTCAACCGCACGCACACATCATAGAAGTTGCTAGCACAAGAAGCATTAGAAGTTGCAGCATGTATAAACAAACAAATGAAAATCCTGAAGTATTTTAGGATCCTCGCCGATGCAACGGAGTTCGTGCATTGAGCTGAGTTTCTCCAGACTCAGGTTTGAGTTAGGAGGAAAATGGATCACTTATGTGTTAAACCGTGTGCCGTGATGTTGATCCAGCGACTAAACTAAACTAAACAAATGAAAATCGAAAACTGATTATGGAATTTAGACGTAGATAGTCACAATTGTTCGGTCAATAAATTGGAGAACTTTATGACAACTGGCAAGATGGAAGGGAAGAGAACAAGGGGCAGGCAGAGAAGTAAATACCTGGGTGGCTAGGCCACGTGGCATGGTCGAAGACAAGAACACTGAACTGATCCACGACTCTGGTGATCGAGAGAGATGGCGAATCATGACCGCCCACGCTTATCGGCATGGCACATGATGATGATGTACGTGGACTACGCTTGAGTTCACAACGAGCGAATGCAACACACACACACACACACACACACAACACACTTCCATGTGGTTGCACATGATGTGTCTGATCGCCAAGACAGGACAACAACTTACCAGCTGAAGACGGCGTCCTTTTGAGACCACCACCCGTGGAGCAGGCACTGGGTTTCCTCTGCAGGGGTTTCCCAGAGGTCGGTTTGAGGAAGTCAAAGTCTGGATCATCGTTTGCGGAGCTGGCACTGCCGCGCGAAGAAGCTGTAGGGAAGAAAAAATTTATCCATTAATATTGACAGGTTGGTAGCTAGATATGGGGCTGGCAGAAAACATGCTTCAGGGGGTTATCATCGATGAGTTGTTGTTCAGCCCGAAGACTGGTGCTTGAGTAGCCTGATCATTTCTCTTAACAAAGTGCCATGCCGACAAGCGTGGGCTGTTATGTTTCGCCATCTCACGTGATCACCAGAGTAGTGGATCAACTATGTGTTCTTGTCTGGTACTAAGCTAATCAGATATTCACTGCTCTGCCTGGCCCTTACTTCTTTTTCCCCTCAATCTTGCCAGTTGCCACCAAGTTCTCTAGTTTGCTTCTTCAAGTCACTTCACCTTCCTAAATTCCCAGCAATTGTCTCAGGACTGTATAAACCCCAACTCGCGATTTTTGACAAGCTAATGCGATGTAATTGTTTCTTGGTTTATGTCCCCTGGATCTTCACCCATCAATATTGTCAATAGTAGACATCCGTTTCGAATTGTGAACAGACCGGGGCAGCCTACCAACGTTCAAGAAAATGTGCAAGTGAGGCTGAAAGAAAGGTCCAGGAATAAACAATATCTTTTGGATCTGTGAACTGTTGTACGGAAATACGTCTGTGTGTCGGAGAGGAGTTCGGCAAGCCTACACGTTTTGACAGTCTAACAGCTATACTGTGAGCCTCACAAATGACGCGGCCGGTATCACTGCTGATCAACTATGCTGGTGGATAAGATGACGCCTGTTCTATCCTGTACCTAGGTTGACATGAGTCAAGGCCTCGCTTTAACGACTTAAGTGGAGATCAGCATGGCCGAATGGATATGAACGCTTGTTCTTAAATATATGGTGTGCTGATGCCGGGGTAGCGGGTTCAACCCCTACACCGGTCAGTTGGACTATATGTGTCTATTTGACTTAGGGCGTAAATTACAAGTACCTCAGAAGTCGGAGTGGGTTCGCCTAATGGCGAAGGACATTGGTTATTAGGGAAAGCTAATCCACACGCCAAAATCATTCCAGTGCACAAGAACAAGTAGTGGCACGTGTATGGACTACACTTGAATTCAAAGTAAGCGAACACAACAAACAAACAAACAACAACAACAACAACAAAACAAGTACCTCACACAGATATATATATATATATATTATATATAATATATATAATATAGAATATATATATATATATAATATTATATTATATATATATTCTATTGCATATACACGATGTATCGTATGTACTTGATGCAACCTTTTGTCGCGACAATTCACTTTCCCTATAAAATATACTACAATATACTTAGACACTGTGTGGAGATAAGTGGTAATTGATCAAATCACTGACCGAGTGCCGTTTAGTCCACAAACTCTTAGCCAAACATTGTCTACAATACGTCACACGTTGACATGATAACAATTATTATTTAATAGACAAGGCGAAACTACCCGTATGCTAATTCAGCACTTTGGACACAACGAGGACGAGTAGGAGGGGAGGAGGAGAAGAAGAAGAAGAAGAAGAAGAAGAAGAAGAAGAAGAAGAAGAAGAAGAAGAAGAAGAAGAAGAAGAAGAAGAAGAAGAAGAAGAAGAAGAACCATAACAAACTCTATAAATGTTCATCCATAAACTAAAAATCTTTGCTATTTCCGTGAATTAGAATGGCCCGGAATAATCTTGTAGAAATGTAAGAAAAACCCCCTTAAGTAATTCCCAGACATGCGTAGTTTCTGAGCACTTCCTGTAATCATTTATGCATGCGTGTCTCCTCGTGGATTTACAGCTGTCTTCATAAACACATTTTTATTTCAAATATTCAAGATGTATAGGAATATGTTTTTCATATCTCTCTCTCTCTCTCTCTCTCTCTCTCTCTCTCTCTCTCTCTCTCTCTCTCTCTCTCTCTCTCTCTCTCTCTCTCTCGGCGAAGGGGTTAAGGACCAATTTTTAATCCCACACGCCGCGCTCGAAACACTGCTGCGGGAGATTTTGCAGCAAACCGCCTTGCGTTGGTTTTCATACAATGGTATGATCAGCTGATCAGACAGAAATGGCAAACTATTGAATGCAAACTTGCCAAGAAGCCACAAACAGCCAAATAAATGCTGGGGTTCACTGCGACGTCTTGTAAAATTCATGCAACTTAACTCTCTCTCTCTCTCTCTCTCTCTCTCTCTCTCTCTCTCTCCTCTCTCTCTCTCTCTCTCTCGGAAAGTCTATATAAACAAAGGGTGGTGGTACTAACTGTATACGTCATGACACCTACAATACAAGTGGGAAGGTACCATCAAGAGATGGACAAACAGAAGTCTGTCAGAATGTACAACCTATGCGAAGGGCAGACAGTACTGGAGATGGCACATAAACAAATGCACACGTACAGACTGACACTCATAGAAGTAAGAGAAAGAAGTAGAACGAACGCCAACCAGTACTTATGAATGTGTTTATGTGCATTCTTAGTTGCCTCGCTTGTTCCGCAACAAATGATATTCCTAGTACTGAGGACGCATTGCAGCCAACCTCCATCGCGGAGACGACACTTGAACGACTTATTGATCAGCAGAGCACCTTCAATGAACAGCTATAGTTAGCACCACACGCCAGACACTATTGATTTCACATAATAATACGCACTGTCACAAACCATAACCCGCGCCGGGCGGGAGACACAAAAAGGAGCATGCCTTCTTTAGGAAAAATAGCAGCGTCACCGACAACTTTCCGGGTGGCCGAAATCAACCCATGGGCAACGATTGCTAGAATATGTGTGAGGGCGCAAAGCACCGGGTGCACGATGTTCGCCTCCCCGAGGGAGGTGTGGCTTGGCAGCATGCACAATACGCATTTGTGGGGCAAAGTTAGAAAACGATTCGATCGTAGGTACGAATGCATGGCAAGAGAAAGACACCCGGAGTTATGACACGGTTGGGTGCGCCAGCAGAGAGTGCCAGAAAGGTAAATGGCCGAAACATTCCGGGAAGTGGAAATCCTTCTGACGATTAGAAGCCTCATGCCGTGCTTGCGCTGCGGTGAAGTTTTATCACTGATGTCAAGGCTCACAGCCATGGATTCGGGGTCAATGCCGAGTTACTCGTGTCTCACCCGACGACATCTCCGACGTAATGACACCTGGAGTCTTACGGGATACCGTTGGGCAAGGCAGAGTACCCGTTTAGTGCCCCATCAGGATTACTTGAAGCCGTGAGTGCATGTGGTGGATGAAGTTGAAGAGCAGCCGACAGATAGTTTTTGGTTAGGTCTCCAATTTCACGACGGTTGCCAGAGGAATCTCATTTTTGGAGACAATGGCAACGGATCATCGACTAGTATGGTTACTGCTGGGAAGGAAGCTATCTTCTTTACAAATGACAAGACAGCCATTTTTCGTTCAATAGAGATTATAAGAAGAGACAAATTAGAGAATTGGATGACAACTGGCAAGGAACCGGGGGAAGGCAGAGAAGTAAATATATGGATGGCTTAGCCACGTGGCATGGTCGAGACAAGTATACAGAGCTGATCCACGGCTCGGTGATCGTGTGAGATGACGAAATATGACCACCCACGCAAATTGGCGAGGCACATGATGATGATGACGATGATGATGATGTCTTAGAGAGACTTGTTTAGTGATTGAACAGTGGAAGCTCTGGGAGACTTCTACAGTCTTAAGCATTTAACGATCGCAGGTAGGAGACAACGCAGGATAGGCGCTGGCACAGGTGCGTGGATTCAGTGAGAAGATAACATATACCTCTGTACCTCTGTAAGATTGCTTTGGGGGAGAAGTTCTGCACAAGACCAATGGATAGCTGATGATGATGATGATGATGATGATGATGATGATGATGATGATCATCATCATCATCATCATCATCATCATCATCATCATCATCATCATCTATCATCCCTGTCCTACACAGCAAGATACTATTGTCAGCAGATGACAGTTATTCAAACGCAGACGATGAGAAGAACGTAAATTAAGGAAATAGTAAGTAATACGTACAGTTGTTTTCCTCGTGTCTCAAAAATTCACTCCTGCGAGATGAGATGTTAACCTGAACTATCCGAGACCGAGTAAGAAATTATGTTATCAGACAGACAGTGGGGTCAATACCGTGCGCCATATAGATTGAAAGGCAGAAGATCAAATGGTTCGGTAATTAGGAGCTGGAACGTTAACTATTCCTCCCCACGACGCTTAACGGCAAAAAATGAACGACGATGATGATGATGACGTACAGTTGTGGAATGTTTATCTAATCTCAAGAAGAAGCAGACGTATACCTGGATTATATACACAATTATTCTTCTTTCACTTCTACATGTACACTTCTTCTTTCTTTCCTGTTCTTCCACTTTATTTCTTAACCATTTTTCTTACCCCTCTAACAAAGTCTTCGAGATTTTGAACTCCAGTTCTACAAGCACATTCATCTCTAAGAATTTTTCGAGGGTAAAAATGGTCGAGTTGCCTGTGGGGAAAGGGGGGGGGGGGGAGGAAAGAATGGTGGGGGAGAGAGAAGAATGGGGGTGGGGGAGTTTTAGACGGTATAGATGGTCTAGTTGTCTGTGAGGGAAAATTTTAGACGGTTATAGTATGGCCAAGTTGTTTGTGAGGAAGTATTTTAAAAAGTATAGATAGCCTAGTAGCCTGTATGGAAGAATTTTAGACAGTACAGATGACCAAGTAGCCTGTATGGAAGAATTTTAGACAGTACAGATGACCAAGTAGCCTGTATGGAAGAATTTTAGACAGTACAGGATGACCAAGTAGCCTGTATGGAAGAATTTTAGACAGTACAGATGACCAAGTAGCCTGTATGGAAGAATTTTAGACGGTACAGATGACCAAGTAGCCTGTATGGAAGAATTTTAGACGGTACAGATGACCAAGTAGCCTGTATGGAAGAATTTTAGACAGTACAGATGACCAAGTAGCTTGTATGGAAGAATTTTAGACGGTACAGATGACCAAGTAGCCTGTATGGAAGAATTTTAGACGGTACAGATGACTAAGCAGAATCCCGTAGAAAAACTTAGCTGGAAATCCCCAGCAACCAACGCAACCCATTGTGCTATAACAGAGCAATCTGATGCCTTCTTCTTCTTCTTCTTCCGCTTCTTCTCTCTCTCTCTCTCTCTCTCTCTCTTCTCTCTCTCTCTCTCTCTCTCTCTCCTCTCTCTCTCTCTCTCTCTCTCTCTCTCTCAATTCCTTCTCCCTTGCATGGCTGAACCACTGACGATTACAACGCCCGAAGAGCGAGTTCTAACGATAACCTTGACCATCAAACCAGCAAGCGTCATAAAGCAGACGTGAAATCATCTCTCTGTAATTTACTACACCTTGTCAAAGACCCCCTCTACTTCACGAACAAACAAAGCTACTTTAAAAAAAAAATAAAAGCTGCGCTTTTAAAAACAAAAACAAAAACAAACAAAAATTATGTCTTGGCTTAGAAAATTTTAGACGGTATAGATGGCTCTAGTTGTTTGTGAGGAAGTATTTTAAAAAGTATAGATAGCCTAGTAGCCTGTATGGAGAGAATTATTAGACAGTACCAGATGACGCCAAGTAGCCTTATATGGATAGAATTGTTAGACAGTACATGACTGACCAAGTAGCCTGTATGGAAGAATTTAGACAGTACAGGTGACCAAGTAGCCTGTATGGAAGAATTTTAGACAGTACAGATGACCAAGTAGCCTGTATGGAAGAATTTTAGACGGTACAGATGACCAAGTAGCCTGTATGGAAGAATTTTAGACGGTACAGATGACCAAGTAGCCTGTATGGAAGAATTTTAGACAGTACAGATGACCAAGTAGCTTGTATGGCAGAATTTTAGACGGTACAGATGACCAAGTAGCCTGTATGGAAGAATTTTAGACGGTACAGATGACTAAGCAGAATCCCGTAGAAAAACTTAGCTGGAAATCCCCAGCAACCAACGCAACCCATTGTGCTATAACAGAGCAATCTGATGCCTTCTTCTTCTTCTTCTTCTTTCCTCTCTCTCTCTCTCTCTCTGCTTCAATTCCTTCTCCTTGCCATTGGCTGAACCACTGACGATTACAACCCGAAGAGCGAGTTGCTAACGATAACCTTGTACCATCAAACCAGCAAGCGTCAATAAGCAGACGGGAAATCAATCTCTCTGTTAATTTACTACAGACACCTTGTCCCGAAGACCCCCTCTACTTCACGAAACAAACAACGCTACTTTTAAAAAAAAAAAAAGCTTGCTTTGGTAAAAACACAAAACAAAAACAAAACACTACAAAAAAATTATGTCTTGGCTTAGAAAATCTCTTCCCCACCCCCACTCCCCCCCCCCCCCACCCCCCCCCACCCACTTTTCAGAAATCTGTCACCTTAAAAAAATCCGAGCAGAGAAAACGTCCGAGTAAATTTGAAAAAAAAAAAAAAAAAACCACACACACATATTCTCAACCAAAACTTAAAAAACAACCTTAACCATTAAAAAACACGCAAGTGCCATACTCCCAAAAACTCAACCATAATCTGTCTGGTGAATCAACAGCCGCTAACATTTATATTGCTCTGGCTGTCTGCGCCAAGACGGACGCCAAGAGCTGGATGAGGCAGGTGTACCGTACCTGAGAAGGACTTATGTTGTAACGGGCGACAAGTGCAAAACCAGATCAGTGTTTGAAGCGGCAGTGTGAGGAACGTATGTAGTCTAAGTCTCTGTGAGTCATCGTAGTTAGTCGAGGCTTGACTCAAGAAATCATTTACACTCCTTGGGGGATATTATTGAGCATATGGTGCTGGCTTCATCTTCTGTCTTCCACTTCTTCTTGCACGGGAGACTCCGTGGCGAAGTGGTTTGGTCGCCGGTCTAGTCTTCCCAAGTTTGTGGTTTTTTGTGTTTTTTTTGCGCTCGCTCGCTTTGAACTCAAGCGTAGTCCATAGACACTATTTTATAATAGTGATGGACTGAATTTTGCATGTGGATTAGCTTTCCCTATTAACAGTGTCCCTGGCCATCAGTCGAACCCACCCCGACTTCAGAGGTATTTGTAATTTACGTCCCCAAGTCAAGGACGACAGGTCAATATTTTAGTCCAGCTGTGCAGTGTAGGGGTTGAACCCCTTATCTCGGCATCAGCACACCGGATGTTTAAGAACACGCATTCTTACCCATCCGGCCATGCGGACCTGTGGTTGTGAGTTTGATTCCGGGCTATGACATTCGGTTCACGAGTGCAGTTTTCCCGAAGACTTCTGTGGGTAGTCGCTGGAGATACGGAGTTCATGCTTTGTGCGACACTTTCGACAGTCCGCCATGGTGTACAACCCGGTGCAATGAAGTCGATCATCTCGCATTTTAAACATATTTTGTTTCCTTGCGTTCGTTCGTTCATATTTACACCAACAGACAAGCTCTCATGATATAGTCAACAGTTTCTTGCAGTTCCTCTTTTGTTCCATACAGTGTTGCATGCAGTGCTGTCTCACAGGACCTTCACTTCTTAGCTGGATTACTGTGCCATACTTGTGGCTGATAGACCTGGCTAATGAAGACACTTCTTTAAGACACGTCAAAGGGGTTTCTAGTTGGTCATGCATCGAAGTACACTTACTTCTGCAGCGAGGCGCTATCATCACTTGGGGGTGACAGGTTCGAATCCCGCTGCAGTAGCTACAGCTTTCGATTTTTATATTGTCTATAGGGTCCTCTAGTCTCTACTTCTTCCTTCTACTTCTATGAGCGCCAATCAATACTGTGAATATATTCATGAATTGAACTGTGCTAGATTGGTACGCTCATCACAAAAAGGGCTGACAGGTGAGCCGTTGCAGGCAGCTGAACTTTAAAATTAGTCGTTGTATGTTGTCCATATTTGAGTGTGACATTTTACCTAGTTCAGCCATGGGTATGACATTTTCCACCAGCTCAGAAATGAGTGTGACATTTTACCTAGTTCAGCCATGGGTATGACATTTTCCACCAGCTCAGAAATGAGTGTGACATTTTACCTAGTTCAGCCATGAGTAGGAAATTTTCCACAGTTCAGAAATTAGTGAGACATTTTACCTAGATCAGCCATGAGTAGGCAATTTTCCACAGTTCAGAAATGAGCGTTCATTTTACCTAGATCAGCCATGAGTAGGCAATTTTCCACGGTACAGAAATGAGTGTGACATTTTACCTAGTTCAGCCATGAGTAAGAAATTTTCCACAATTCAGAAATGAGTGTGACATTATACCTAGTTCAGACATGAGTAGACAATCTTCCACAGTCCATAAATAAGTGACATTTTATCTAGTTCAAAAATGATTGTGACTTTTCCACAGTTCAGAAATTAGTGTGGTATTTTACCTAGTTCAGACATGAGTGGCAGTCGACGAGGCCAAAAAAGATTATGAGCGTTCTCATTCTTAAACTGCTGGTGCGCAGACGGCGTGATAGCCGGGCCAACCCCTACACCGGTCAGTTAGATATCGACGTCGCTTCCAACCCAGGGCCCAGAGAAACCTAGCTGATCACACATCGAAATACATTTATTTCTTCTGCGAGTCGCTGCAGTCATTTAGATATTACAGGTTTTCCCGCTTCTTCTTACGCTCGCTCCCATAGCCTGTTTGCATGGCATCCTAACGTGGTGCGCGACTCTTGGCTGACTGCCTCCGTATTCAGCATCTTTCTTTTGCTAGAGTAGACTGGTCTTACTCAAGTTTAGATATGTATGCATGTACACACGTGTCTGCGCATGTATACACGTACATAATATCTAGAGCAGTCTGGTTTTACGGCGCCAAAGATTCGCCTTCGCTGCTACTACTAAAAATTATCATTGATGGCATATAGTACTTTACGGTATAAGACAGGGAAGGGTATTGAAACTAAGGAATTAAGGCCACCTGGCTAGTGCAGTCGCCGCAAACTGTGCAGAATAGGGTTGTTGTTTATTTTAATTTTTGCCCCCCGACAGAAAAAAATCTACATCTTATCGAAGACTCGAACCCGGGTCTCCCGAAGAAGAACGTTGCATTCTATCCACTGGACCAGCTTTTTTTTTTTCCAATTGTGAATAAAGCTCAGTTTTATTCATAATCGAATCAGTGTCTATTGCAAACGAATCGGCTGGTCATGCGATGTACATGACGTCATATATTACAAAGGGACATACCAACATGAGACATTTCAAGGGACATTACTAACATTGGCGTGATTGTATTATGTAATTTAAATATTTGTGTATTTGTCTGAAAGGTGTATAAACCTTTTAAAGAATTATCAATAGTTAAATGCCTTCTAAATAAAGGGATAGAAACTTTACAGAATCTTTAGAGTTTGAGAGAAAATGATGGCTTTATTTTAAGTGGTTGATAATGTTCTAATACATTATCTATTTTACTTTGAAATCATAATACATAGTTTTTATGCTTTTAATGTCATGTGGAAAACCAGCCTGCGAGGGTAAAAGAAATTTTTTACGGCTTGTTATACAGGCCAAATTACAAAACCAAGAAGTTAGCTGCATATCCTTTTCAGGACGTCACGGTCAACCCATCATGCTTTGCTTGTTAATTATATCTTGGCAAGCTCACGTTCAGCAGTTTGCCATTGCTTTCTGAACGACCAGCACCCATACCAATTTGTAAAAATCCAACGCAAGTCCGTCTGCTGACAAATCGCCGCATGTGTTTCATGAATGCGGGCATGTGGGATTACGAACTGCATCCGTAGCCTCTTTGCCACGGAGCGGCTCCGCACTACCATTACTACTACGTGCCAATGTATTTCTCTATCACTAATGACGAGTGGCTCAACGCTCTACCGTCCGCTCCTTGCTCATTACGTCATGTGGCAGCTCATCCCTGTACGTCTGCTGCTCTCGCTGTCATCCAATCACAACACGGCCTGTGCCAGCTGTACGGGGCTTCCAGCCAGGGTTCACTACGTATTTCACACGGCATCATTCTCGTTCTCACACTTCGTACGCCACGCGAAAGGCGGCAGCAGCTTGTGTGCGGGCAAAGCGCCTGAACGCGAGAGAGTTACCAGTAAACACGAACAAGCAGGCATGTTAGTTACCAACGCCAAAATTCTGCTGAGAAGGGTAGACAGATAGACAAATACATTTAGTTGGAATGAGGAGGGAGAAAGAGTGGGGGAGGAGGGAGAGAGTGAAGGAAACACAAGATACACATGCGCACACGCACTCAAATCGCGTTGATTGCAAGGTATTTCGATACACATGTTTTTGATTGCAAGGTATTTCGATACACATGTTTTTGATTGCAAGGTATTTCGATACACATGTATTTGATTGCAAGGTATTTCAATACACATGTTTCTGCACCTCTTTAATTAAATTTGATTTTGGCTTAATCGCAGATCCGTGGCGTAGAAGTTACAGACGCAGTTCGTAATCCCGCATACCCGCGTTCGAAACACAGCTGCCCGCGATTTGGCAGCAGACCGCCTTTCGCTGGTGTTCTTCCGAAATGGTATGGCTGCCGGTTATTTAGAAAGCAATTGCAAACTACTGAACTACTTGCTAAGACATCCCAACAGCAAAAAATTCTGGTGTTGACTGCGACGTCCGGTAAAGGATATGCAACTAATACTTTAGCTTAATGAGTGTGTACCTCGCATGAACTCGGAGCCCGCTGACGGGCGCTGCCTGCGTTAGCCGGGGTCAAGTCATTTTTAAACATAAATGCTAGGGCGCTCTTAACTCCACAGCATGAGGAATACAATAACAGTGATTGGCACTCACAGTGAGACAAGGGTTAAGTTATGATAGCCTGGTTACACGCGTGTACAGTGATGATTGTCTGAGTAGGGCTCAAGTAGGGCGGTGTCGGTAGAGGTCAAGTAATGATTGTCTGGGTAAGCACGGGTACAGTAATGATTGTCTGGGTAAGCATGGATAAGGTAATCATCATCAGCTGGACAAGGGAGACTTCGTGGCGAAGTGGTAAAGCCGTCTGCCTCGGGCTCCGAGGGTTGCGGGTTCGATTCCGGGCAGCATTCTTCGGTTCACGGATGCATTTTTTTCGGAGACTCCTGATGGTCGTCGCTGGAGCTACGGAGTTCGTGCTTTGCGTCACGCTTTCCGCGCTGTGGAAAGAGACTGAGCCATATGGGATAAAACCCGGTGCAATTAAGACGAACGTGTCGACTTTTAAGCTGGACATGGGTAAAGCAATGACTGGCTAAGCACGGACGGACGAAGGTTTTATGTCAGCTCTGGGTGTTGGCTATGGATGGGAAAGACTAACCACCTATTTCTCCGCTCTCCGACCTACACAATGTGATGGTTCCAACCCTTCCCACAGCCACGACGGGCTTCCGCAACGATGGCTTGTTGGTACCTGGCTGGGTATTTAGGGATCACGCCAAGACTGTCTGGGTAAGAGGCTGTAAATGTAAAGTAACGCGGGTCCTCATACGAAAGTTTGGAGAGAAAAATCATGGAGGGGTATATGCCCGGGAAGAGAAGATGGGTGCAGGATATGGCGGATGATCTCCAGATGGGTGTATCGGACGCGGGACATCTTGCTTATGACCGAGAAGTTTTCTGGAAGGTTGTTATGGGAACGAAGTTTCCTGCAAGGCACATGCTACTGAATGAATGAATTATACGAAACGATAAAGTGATGATTACTTGCATAAGTATGGGTAAAGTTGACCTTAGCTCTCAGGCCAACCCAGCATAAAACATGTACGACTTCATATGGGTAAAGTTGACCTTAGCTCTCAGGCCGACCAAGCATAAAATGTACGACTTCATATGGGTAAAGTTGACCTTAGCTCTCAGGCCAACCCAGCATAAACATGTACGACTTCATATGGGTAAAGTTGACCTTAGCTCTCAGGCCAACCCAGCATAAAACATGTACGACTTCATATGGGTAAAGTTGACCTCAGCTCTCAGGCCAACCCAGCATAAACATGTACGACTTCATATGGGTAAAGTTGACCTTAGCTCTCAGGCCAACCCAGCATACAACATGTACGACTTCATATGGGTAAAGTTGACCTTAGCTCTCAGGCCGACCCAGTAAAGAAATGTACCAGTAAATGTTCTGGGAAGTTAAGGTCAGCGATGTAACAATGACTAGAGAACTTATCCAGTGTTGAATGATCTATAGAAATAGGGGGCTAGCACCATGTACTAAATATGAATCAAAGCATGGACAAAGGGGGGGGGGGGGGGAGAACAGGGGGTGACAGACAGACAGACAGACAGACAGTGAGGAGGAGGTGAGATAGAGTGGAAGGGGGGGGGGGGGGTAGAGGAAGAAAGGGAGAAGGGAAAGATGAAGAGATAGAGAGTGGAAGAGATAGAGAGGGGAATTTGATTTAACGTTAATTTGATTTTAACTTTATTTTGGGTGCAGGATGTGGCGGATGATCTCCAGATGGGTGTATCGGAGGCGGGACATCTTGCTAATGACCGAGAGGTTTTCTGGAAGGTTGTTATGGGAGCGAAGTTTCCTGCAAGGCACATGGGAAGCGGGGGGGGGGGGGGGAGGAGGGGGGAGAGAAGAAGAAGAGAGATAGAAGAAGAAGAAGAAGAAAGAAGAAGAAGAAGAAGAAGAAGAAGAAGAAGAAGAAGAAGAAGAAGAAGAAGGCCGCAGCAGCTGACACCGATCACACAGATATACAAGTTGGCCGCAAACTCAACAAACACGGGCGGTTGAAAGAACAAAGACGGCATGCAGGGCAATGAATGAAACGAACCAGACGCGGCAGCAGCCTCTAGGCCAGTCGGGGAAAGCCACGATACACACGGCCTAAGACCAGGCTGAGGAAACCTCGGTGAGTCCGGGGTGCAGCGGAGTGCTCATATGATGTGTGCCGCTCGTTGGCAGTTTTACCTGGCGGGTTCAGCGACAGGGGCTCCAGGTAAGTACGAACATGTGGGATAACTGGTTCTAGTTGTGGGAGTTTGAGTTGGGGCAGGCGCAGAGGGGATTTGCTGAACTGGAGAAAATGGCATGCAGGGAAAACAAATAATGTGTGTATACTGGAGAGCAGTGAATGTTTCTGCAGTAGATGAGGAAAGTCGCCTGAGGAAAGGAGGCTGGGAGAAAGAAGAAGAAGAAGAAGAAGAAGAAGAAGAAGAAGAAGAAGAAGAAGAAGAAGAAGAAGAAGAAGAAGAAGAAGAAGAAGAAAAATAAGAAGAAGAAGAAGAAGAAGAAAGAATATAGAAGGAAAAGATCACAGTGACAAAGATACTGCAGAAAAAGAATACACTAGTAAAACGAAAAAATTTAAATGGCGAGGAGTAGGGGAAGAAGAAGGAGAAAGAAGAAGAAAGAAAGAAAACCAACAACTATAAAAACGTCAACTACTTCTACTGCTACTGCTACTACTGTTCCTACTACTACTACTACTACTACTACTACTACTACTACTACTACTACTACTACTACTACTACTACTACCACCACTACTACTACAACTACTACTACTACAACTACTACTACTACTACTACTACAACTACAACTACTACTATTACCACTACTACTACTACTACTACTACTACTGCTACTATTACCACTACTCCTACTACTACTACTACTACTACTACTACTACTACTACTACTACTACTACTACTACTATTACTACTACTACTACATGAAAAACAAGAATAACAGGGAGAAGAATAAAAAGAAGACGACGAACAACAATAACTACTACTATTGCTACACGAAGGACGAGAACATCAAGAAGAAAAACAAGAACAAGTAAAACGGCAGCACGAAGAATACGAAGCAGAGGACGTCAAATCGGAAAAGGACGAGAACAACGACACAACAGAAGAAGTAAAACCAAACAACCAACAGAGACACACCATGCATGAAATGTGAACCGTTTTTACCACTTGACGAGCTTTTGTGTGGGAACAAGGCTCGGCACTTCTGGAAGATCTTCTCTCTAATTGATCCCATCTGGACTGGCCGCGCAAAACAAAGTTCAACGTAGCAACCACGCACACTTGAACGTCGTCTCACGCCCCAGAAGATCTAGTACATCCTTAAGTGGTATCCAGATCCCATGAATAGCACTACTAATAGCTACAGCTTAATTCACAATAGCCGCACTACAAATATCTACAACTGAATTCACAATAACAGCACCACTAATAACTACAGCTGAATTCACAACAACAACACTGCAAATATCTACAACTAAATTCACAATAACAGCACTATTAATATCTACAACTGAATTCACAATAACATACTGTATTCTTAAATTTGTCTACACGGTCCTTCAGTCACTAGTTTACACAATGGTGAATTTACACACGTACGCACATATAAAGTAATACAGGGTGAAAGGATCACGGTGTACACAAAGAATATAATTGAAGTGAACTTAGTATCTACCACCTGATACGGTGTGCAGAGAATGTTTATCAACGCATCGTCCGCAGTTCAATTAACTCTGTTCCAACTAGATATGATGTAACCCGCTGAGTTCTAGCTAACACTTGCACTTTGTTACAGTCAGTTAATTAACACTCCCCCAAAATTATTTGTAACTTTCGCAAAATACTGTAACAAATGAAGAGTATGCACAAATCCGACAAAAAAAATGCGATAGCATGTTATTGAACTCAAAACGAGATATAAATAAAAAGCAAAAAGACAACAACAGTTCAAGACGATTGCCACTTCAAGGACCAAGCCAGAACAAATAATTACTCTGGGCATCAGAACTGGACACTTCGAATTACGCAACCACAGGTATACAAAATTCTACATTGGCGAATCAGCGATGTGCACATGTGGTTTGGCGCCGCAGACAGTAGATCATATACTCCAATATTGCCCAAAATACGACATATCTATACAATCTTGGCCTAGACAAACACCAGTGAAAGATAAACTATGTACCACTGGGCTGAATAATGAAGACCGAAATTCATACAAGAAACATCACTGCAGATATACACACCTTTCAAGTGAACGAAAGGAAAAGAATTTGAACATTCAACATGAACAAGCGCCCATACAATATGAATTTCCCGCGAACACGGAGAAAGCACTTGTTTTGGGTCAACAAAACACGACAAAGAAGAGCTAAACGGAAGGAGATGGAAACTAAGTTGTATTGAACTGCGATTTGTGAATACTGAGTTGGTTTACAAAGGATAACACTTCTTGTCCATATATATTCCATAAGTGACCCGGTCTAGTCCCACAGATCGCGGAAAACTGATGTTAAATTAATAAAAACCAAATCAATAATAAATATACACGATAAGCATTAGCACTTAGTATTTCACAATAAAGAATGGAAAGAACGGCATTACATAAATTGTTGAATCGTGTGTACGAAACACATTTTAACCCGTATATCCATGAAATAAAGCTACACATCTGCACGATTCAGCTATATCCGTGTGGTATAGACAACACCAGGAATCAGAAAACACGATGACAACACACGGTCAAACAACAAGCACATCAGCTGAAGAGATCGCGTCCCCAAGAGTGCAGTGTTTTCACACCAAACCTGTGCCGGTGGATCAGTTCACAAGTGCGGAACTAACGGACGCATACAAGAGCCAGAGACGGCCCAGACAACATCAAACATAAATAGATTTTCTGAACAACGTACAAGTCATGCATGGCGGGGGAGAAAACCAGTCAACCCCCAGGAAGAATGCAAACTTCGAGGAACAGGAGTCACTCAACCGTGCCAACACATTTATAGAAGATTATATTTGCATTTCATTACCTAGTGCGCGTTACCTGTATGTTTATACACTGGGATAGTGGAATTATGATGTACGGCCCATATTTCTTGACTAATGGGAGATTCATGTTTGGGGTGGCCAGTATAACACATGTCTTCTTCTTCTTCTTCAGCGTTCCGAGCCATTGAGGTTCTTTGCTGCAGATACAATCCGTCTCCATTCGTCTCTCTGGTTGACTCGGTGATTCCAAGTGCTTGTAGGTCTGTATATATATTATCTCTCCACCGTCTTCTTAGGTCTACCTCGGGGTCTACGGTCATTTATTTCCTGAGTGTAAGCGAGTTTTGTTTCCCTATTGTCTTCCATTCTTTCTATATGCCCCAGCCATTGTAGTCTATTAGCCTTCACCAATGATACCAGTGATTAGCGGGGACTTAAACGGATCATAAATGTCTTTGTTACTTCTTCTTTTCCACTCTCCACTTTGTGTATCCCTAATGGGTCCAAGGATACGTCTTAAAACTTTGTTCTCGAAGGTTTGTAACAAGGCTTCGTCTCCTTTCGTTGTACTCCAGGTTTCAGAGCCATACAGCACAACTGGTCTGATCAGTGTTTTGTATATTGTGATTTTGGTGTTACGAGATAGCGCATTTGATTTTAGTAGATGTTGTAGTGCATAGTATATCTTATTTCCAGAATTGATTCTAGTTTGTATTTCTTCCGTTATGGTGTTGGAGCAGTTGAAGATTGTACCCAGGTATTTGTATGTTTCCGTTCTTTTAATGGTCATATTATCTATTTGTATGTGGCCAGAGTTTTTAGCCATTCCTTCTCTTGAAATTACCATATATTCTGTCTTATCTTGGTTGATAACCAGCCCCATCTGTTGGGCTTTTTCCTTTAAGTGAGTCAATATTTCCAATGTCTTTTGTTCATTTCCCCTATAATATCTATATCATCTGTATAACCAAGCAGCTTGAATGTTCCTCCAATATCACATTCCTCCTTTACCTTCCTTACAACTTTCTCTAGAGCCAGATTGAAGAGTAGCGGCGATAGTGCATCACCCTGTTTCAAGCCAGATGTTATTTGGAAAGGGTCTGATTTCCTGCCTTTATATGTTACTATATTATAAGTATCTTCCGTGCATAGTCTGGTCATGTTGATTAACTTCCTTGGTAATTCCAAATTCCTGCATAGCAGCATTCCATAGACTATTCCTATGGACACTACCATAAGCAGCATAATGCAAGTAGCCGGGGAAATGAACATTTGCGGGGAAATGAACATTTGGCGGGGAAATGAACATTTGGCGATAGCTGGATTTGAACACTAACGTAGTCCATACATTTGTTACTACTTCTTGTGCCCTGGGTTGGTTTTTGTGTGTAGGTTTGTTTTTTTATTATTCGCATATCCTTTACAGGACATCGACTTTCAGCTGTATGTTGATTTCTTGGCAAGATTACGCTCAGTAGTTTGCCATTGCTTTCTGAGCGGCCGGCTCAATTATCCCGCAAGTCACAAACGCGGGTAGAACCGCTTCCAATTCTCGCGCGCTGCGTTACCCTGCGTGGATGAACGAGATTACGGAGAAAGTCGTGTAACCCATCGGCCAGAGAGACCGGCGCATGTAGGTTAGCTTTCCCTATTACCAGCGACTGCTTCTTCCACCAACGATGAACTGTAATTTTCGTGGCGGACTCATGTATTGGCATTCTGGCAGCGGCATTATGCAATGGCAAACTACTAAACGTAAAACTTGCCCAGGAATCACAACAACCAAAATGCTGGGGTCGTCTGCTACGTCCAACATGCAACTAAATTTTTAACGTCTGTCTATGTCTATCTATCGGCTGGCACGTCAGAATGTATGTTGATAAAGGTGAGATTCTGCCATGAGCACGTAGCTCCTGGGTCGACCCTGCCTCATCAACTGGGTATCTGCTCATTTTCTGGAGGTTGACGTGGCTGAGAGGCTTAACAGGATGAAACTTTGTAAACCCACATGTGCGAGCTATTCTCCTGTCTGTCCACTTTTCACATGGGGTAGTGAAGAGCATTTTGTGTGAAATTCACTGTCACAGGAACGGAGCATAATGGGGCGACCATTGCCGTGAAGTTTTAACCGCGATTAACTGACTAACTGTCCCTTCTTCTTCTTCTTTCGTTCGCAACTAACTTTCCCTATTACCAGTGTCTCTCGCCATCAGGCAAACGCTCTCTGACTTCTGAGGTACTTGTAATTGACGTTCCAAAGTCAAGGACGGGAAGTCATTATTTAAGCACAACTGACCGGCGTGTGGACCGGACCCACTACGCCGCGATTAGCACAAAGTTTCATCCTATTAAACCTCTCAGCCACGCCAACCTCCAGAAAAAGAGGATACCCACTTGAAGCCCATAATCGGGCACTCTCACGGTGTTTATACTTCACCTCGACACCGCAAGGTACAAGAGGAACATGATGAGATATGAGATGAGACCCAGTTGATGAGGCAGGGTCGATCCAGGAGCTACGTGCCCATCAACATACATTTTGGCGTGCCAGCCGATAGATAGACGTTAAAATTTTAGTTGCATGTCCTTCACAGGACGTATCGACCCCAGTATTTTGGCTGTTCCTGATTCCTGGGCAAGTTTTACGTTCAGTAATTTCCCATTGCATTCTGAGCGGCCGGCACCCATACCTTTTACGAAAAAGAAAAAAAAAAAAAACCAGCACCGCTGTGTTTCGAACCTGGGTATACGGGATTACGAATCGCGTCCGTAACTTCCTTCGCCACAGACGTTAGCCGAAAGAAAAAACTAAGAATGAACACAAAATGCTGATGACGTATTACACCAGTAAAGGGAAAGCTAACCCACACGCAAAAATCAGCCCAGTGCACTAGAAGCTGTAGCACAGTGGTTCTCAACCTTTTTTGGTCCGTTCCCCCCCCCCTTCGCCATATTTTTAGGACGTCATTCCCCCCTAACCATATTTTTAGGACGTCATCCCCCCCCCATTACCATACTTTTAGAACGTCATTACCCCCCCCCCCCCCCTTTCGTATTACCTCCCTAAAAATTTCCCCCTGCCCCTACACAGTATATGTAATAATTGAAGCTAAATTTAATAGCACATACTAAAACAAGTCTAGACATCTACATAAAATGTGATTTGTGGGTCTACTTACGTTATAAAATGAATTTCAGAAGGGTGATACGTACAGACGCGTAAAGTATGAAGGGAAAAACAAGATTAAGTAATCGGTTCTTGTATTAACGCGATCTTGAAATAATCTTCATTCTCCCCCCCCCCCCCCCATGGAAACCCCAAAATTCCCCCCTGGGGGGGGGGGGGAATTCCCCACCGGTTGAGAACCACTGCTGTAGCACGTGTATGACTACGCTTAAATTCAAAGCCTAGAAGCAAAAAACAAGAAGCTCGAAAAAAGAAAAGACAGATTCAAACGAAGGTTTTCAGCAAAATCTTTATCAACGAACAACAGCAACAACAACAACAACTAGCTAGAAAACTAACGTACAACAATCACAAATAAATAATCCAGACGCTGGCTGGGCGCAACGACCGCCACAATGGATTCTGAGAACAAGCAACGGTGAGGGTACGCTAACACACACTAACCACCACCTCCTAACAAAGACAACGGTTGACCTGCTGTAGACAACAACAGCTGGCTAACGCCTGGAATGGCCAGTTTATCTGAACACATATCACCGGGGTCTCCTGGTCAAACAGACAGCAGCCTTCCCCTGTTCTGGTTACCACGGCAGCGGAACCAGACAAAGGAAAGGTCACCGAACAAAGGGTTTGCTGTTTATGACTTATCTAGCAGACTGCGATCTGACTCTTATAAACGGTGTGTAGGCGTTCAGATCCCGCGCGCGCGTGTGTGTGTGTGTGTGTCGGAATAAGGCTGATGAAAACATGTTCCTTGATACCTGGTACCCAAGTCCCATCTCTACAAATGCCGCGTTGCAGCGCTCGTATTCCCTTCTCCAAGCCCGGAAGCTAGCGGGATGTGCAAGACTGGTAATGACATTTCGCATCTCGGGACACTGGTAATAGCATACATAACATTCATTAGTTGGTTGTAAAAGCTGACAAACGAAGCACTTTGCTGTTTAATTGCGGCGTCCATGACAACAACGACCTTGGAACGATAAAGGACTTTTGAGATTTGGAACATGGAATGAGAAGGTCCACCAGAGAAACGAATGGAGACGGCTTGTATCTGCAGCAAAGACCCTCAATGGCTTTGAATGCTGAAGAAATAGAAGAAGTCCATGACAATCATTGCTCGCGTGTTTAAGCCGGTGATATATTCTTACCGGGACGTCACATTCAACCTCAACATTTATTGGCAACTACACTTTCAGTACTTTGCCACTGCTTTCTGAACAGACGAGGCTCATGCCATTGTGAAAATCAACGAAAAGTTATCTCAGATCTGTGTCAGAATCTCCACGGGCTGACTCCGAACCCCGCCTGTCGGAATTGTGAAACGTCGTCCACCACTAGCAGACTACCGGTGCGTGCCGGGAGTTAATTTATTCACTCCCTCGACGCAATCCATTTTTGTTTGTTCCAAACCTAATTTGTGTTTGGCATTGAATCTGTTAAGAATTTGACTCCACCTCAGCCTCGTTTTCGATCTAAACCAGTGGTTCTCAACCTTATTTGGCCCGTGCCCCCCTTCACCATATTTTTAGAACGTCATCCCACCCCCCTCCCCTTTCGTATTTCCTACCTAAAAATTTGGCTCGTGCCCCCGTTCACCATAATTTCAGAACGGCACCCCCCACCTTTTCGTATTTTCAACCTAAATATTCCGCCCCCGCCCCTACACAGTATACATAATAATGGAAGCTAAATTTAATAGCACATACTAAAACAAGTCTAGACGTCTACATAAAACGTGATTTGTGGGTCTACTTACGTTATAAAATGAATTTTAGAAGGGTGAGACGTAGAGAACCGTACAGTATGAAGGGAAAACCAATATCAAGTAATCGGTTCTTGTATTAACGCAATCTTGAAATAATTTTAATCTCTCCCCCCCCCCCCCGGAAACCTTAAAATTCCCCTTTGGGGGGGAGGGGGAGGGGAGGAGACATTCACCACCGGTTGAGAACCACTGATCTAAACGAACCCCTTCCAGTGTTTGGAAACGACATCGTCATATATCGTCAGTACATGTCATAGCTATAAACGTGGGCGATCATGTTTCTCCATTTCATACGGTTACGATTCCCCCCAATCACGTATGCATTCTTGTCCCGATTATGTCATTTGACCAAGCCAACCAGGTATATCTCTCTATGTCGTCCTCTTTTTCTTTTCCCGACAAATTTAACTTTTCCGGTCAAATTTCTCCTTTTCCCATAAAGTTTCTTTTTTCCCATCAAGTTTCTCTTTTCCCCATCAAGTTTCGCTTTCTTATCAAGTTTCTTTTTCCCCATCAAGTTTCTCATTTCCCATCAAGTTTACTAGTCGTCGTTGTCATTACATTGTTATCAAGTTTATTCCCCATTACATCATGTCCAACAAAGCTGCGTCCATTTCTCTAAACAATTTACGACTTTCGTTTGTTTACCCGATGACCTCACCACTCTTTCGATCCGTCCTTGATATTTGTTGTATCTCCCCTAGGAACCATACACCTGAGGCTATTAAACGTTTCTCATCTGGTTTGCTTCTTGTCCAAGTTCCGCAGGCATGCAACAGTGTCATCTTACAGGACGTCGCAATGAACGCCAGTATTTTTGTTCTGACTGTGATTTACCAGGCGATTTTTGCATTCACTAGTTTTCTATAGCTTTCTGCACGACCGTCGCCTCATTCCATCGAAATCAACGCAAAACGACCTACTTCCAACTTGGGTAAAAATGATAACTGAAAGCCAACACAATAAATCAACAGAATACAGGACACCAATGTTTTCCAGCCGAATACAACTTTAAATAAGGAACTACTAACATGCACCGCAAACACAAAAGCAGCTGTAAACAGCGTCCAGCAAATAGATCCAAGAAATAACCGCGATCTAACAATAAAAAATACACAACACAGACGGAAAGCACCGAATTCGTGGCCTGCTCAGTGACTGGCCTGGACTCACAAGCATACAGCACATCAGATAACACACAAAGCCACAGTGTTATACAGACGAGCCTCGCCTAGCCAGCGAAAACCTATTCCCGGGTGTAAGTCGGATGCCTGGCCAGGTGTGGTGAGGCACCCGGCTCCCGTAAGACAGAAGACAGCTGTGGGTGTGGGGATAGAGGAAGGAACCCCCTCCCGAACTGTGTGATGGGAGATTGAGGTGCCAGGCTTGTGGTTTGTAGATATGTGCCATAACCGTCTGCTAGAGGCGGGACGGAGCTGTGTGTAACGTGTCAGCCGGGCGGGTTTTTGAGCTTTGTGGAAGTCACATGGTGCCAGAAATTCTAGTGCCCAGGCATTTCGTGTGTGTGTGCGCGCGCGTGCGTGCGTGTGTGTATGTGTGTGGCAGGGTCTCTCTCTCTCTCTCGCTATGTTCTCACTATGTCTCAAAACCTGTTACTCGCTCCTACACTATTTATACTTATGTCTCTCTTCTCTCTCACTCACTTTCCCTCTCACTCACTTTCCCCCCCCCCCTCTCTCTCTCTCTCTCTCTCTCTCTCTCTCTCTCTCTCTCTCTCTCAAGAAGGAGGAATTGTTGTGTGCACTTTGCTCTACCGTGATTAATTTAGTTACCCAACATGAAACACAAATTGCATAGGATTTCGTTAAATCCCGCCGTACCATAAATATGGTGTGTTTACATGTGAGTACATGCCGGACTCCGTGGCCAAAGGCTTGCGAACGCGGTTCGTGAGCCGCTTACCGAGGCGTTCGAAACGCAGCCGCGACCGATTTGAGCAGCAGACCGTGTCGCATTGTGTTATAACGTGCTGGTATGGGAGCCAGTCGTTCAGAAAGCAAAGGCAAACTACTGAACGTAAAATTTGCCTAGTACATCAACAGCAGCTGAAAATGCTGATGTTGACTGCAACGTCCTGCAAGGGATATGCAACATTTAAAAAAATCTACACAGCTATCCTATCCTTGACCCCATCATGAGCTAGAGGGGGGGGGGGGAGAGAAAGAGGGAGGGAAGGGGAGAGACGGAAGAGAGGTGTCAGAGGTGTCCCCCACCCCGCCTCCCTCTCTTCCAACAGCTCCGACACAGATAGAAAGGTACCTCATGAAACAGACAGCTGCGGTTTGTGGACCGAGAAGAAACGCCCAGCCTCCCGCTGGCAGAATCGGGAACTGGAGAAGAGGCAAGCCACGGAAAGGTGTGTAGACCAGGTGAGTTTATCAGGTGAGCCAAGAAAGCAGAGATGGGGCTGCGCCCTTTCACCCGAGGGCCGTCTCACTGTTTGTGATTTCCGAAACCCCAAACTGCAGCCGTGAGCACTTCAGAGTCTGCTACCCTCAGCACGTTTGTGCTAATTAATGAGTCGGATGAGAGAGGGGTTGGGGAGGGAGAAACAGTGAGCGAGAGAGAGAGAGAGAGAGAGAGAGAGAGAGAGAGAGAGAGAGAGAGAGAGAGAGAGAGAGAGAGAGAAGGACATACACAGCCAGACAGACAGCCAGACAGAGATATGGACCTTGAGAGATGCAGAGATAGACATATATAAACCGTGAGAGGGTATAGAGACAGAGAGACAGATATAAAACGAGAGAGATAGAGACACATAGAGCGATATACACCGTGAGAAATATACAGACAGAAAGACATATAAACCGTGAGAGATATAGAGACAGACATATATAAACCGTGAGAGATACAGAGACAGACAGACTATAAATCGCGAGAGAGCTGTGAGAGATACATGAAAAAAACATATAACCCGTAAGAGATAGAGACGGCCAGCCAGTCAGTCAGGCAGACAAAGTGATTGTTAGAAATACAGACACCGACAGACAGATAATATATAAATCTCTCTCTCTCTCTGTCACACACACACACACACACACACACACACACACACACACACACACACACACACACACACACACACACACACACACACACAAACGGCAGTGGCACATATATATGTACCGATAGAGACACAAAGACAGACTGACACACACAGACGGCCAACCAGACAGATATTTGGGGCGTCAGAGACATAAAGACACAGACACGTCTAGAGAGACAGAGATGCAATTTGAGTAAGAAAGATGGGTAGAGGAACAGAGACAGATAGATACGGACCACAAGATGAATCAGACAAGCAAATAGAAAATAAAAACCTACAGAGAAGTAATAATATACAGACAAAGAGATATAGATGAATGCATAGAACGGTAAAGAGAAACTTCTCTCTGCATCTCATATTATTCCCTGCGTCAATTACTCTCTCTCTCTCTCACTCTCTCTCTCTCTCTCTCTCTCTCTCTCTCTCTCTCTCTCTCTCTCTCTCTCTCTCTCTCTCTCTCTCTCTCTCTCTTCCTGTACCTGCGCTGGTAATCAAAGACATACATACTTTCTGCAGGTAAAGTACGGCACCAGAGCAATACACCTGCTCGGCAAGCAGCGACAGCATCTCCAGAGACCTGACACTAGGCTGTAGGTAGGCTAACCAACCTTGAATGTTAGGCATTCCTAACTTTAATGTAACAGCCGACTGACGCCAGAATGTTTTAAAAGTATCTTCAGGGAATCCCCGTTGATGCGCATGGAAAGATACAGTAACAGTTGCGACAAATCTTCTTATATATAAACTAGCTGACCCGGCCCGGCTTCGCCCAGTCCCTGGTGGGGAGCATCTCATTTAATTCATATAAGTAGTCATATAAGTTCTCGTTCCCGTTACCGACTGTCTGTCTGTCTGTCTGTCTGTCTGTCTGACCCGGCCCGGCATTGCCCAGCTCCTGGTGTGGAGCATCTCATTTAATTCATATAAGTAGTCATATAAGTTCCCGTTCCCGTTACCGACTATCTGTCTGTCTGTCTGTCTGTCTGTCTGTCTGTCTGTCTGTCTGTCTGTCTGTCTATCTGTCTGCCTGACCCTGTCCGGCTTCGCCCAGTCCCTGGTGGGGAGCATCTCATTTAATTCACATAAGTAGTCATATAAGTTCTCATTAAATTCATACAACAAAAAAAGTAACTTAAAAGAATGTCCTTCCACACACCATCCATTATTTTTAATGAAAACGCTTGCTAATCACCTGCATGACTACAGTAACTTCTTAAGCAAATAAAGATGAGTTACAATGTTATGCATTGTGCATTATTTTTATGAAAACTTTAAAAATGCCTTACAGTTTGTATCATTATTTATTATAACTCATATGCCGGTACATAACTATGGACACAGAGTTTATAAATCTTTGAAAACGATGCCACAATATGACTATAAGTTATACAGAAAAGTTATGCCCCTTGAAATAACTTTTACGGAGTTAGGTCCCCTGAAATATATACAATTATGATGAAAAATGAAAAATGAAATAATACTGAGTAAGCAGGCGATTTCACACTAAAAAAATATGACAGTTGACAGCTCTGGACTGAAAGGAAGGCGTGTAGAAAATTTCATCTCAATCGGATGGGCCGTTCGCGAGCGCACAAAGGACATACATAGATACAGACGACAGACAGACAGACATACGATCCTTATCTTATATATAAATAAGGATCGTATGTCTGTCTGTCTGTATCTATGTATGTCCTTTGTGCGCTCGCGAACGGCCCATCCGATTGAGATGAAATTTTCTACACGCCTTCCTTTCAGTCCAGAGCTGTCAACTGTGATATTTTTTTAGTGTGAAATCGCCTGCTTACTCAGTATTATTTCATTTTTCATTTTTCATTATAATTGTATATATTTCAGGGGACCTAACTCCGTAAAAGTTATTTCAAGGGGCATAACTTTTCTGTATAACTTATAGTCATATTGTGGCATCGTTTTCAAAGATTTATAAACTCTGTGTCCATAGTTATGTACCGGCATATGAGTTATAATAAATAATGATACAAACTGTAAGGCATTTTCAAAGTTTTCATAAAAATAATGCACAATGCATAACATTGTAACTCATCTTTATTTGCTTAAGAAGTTACTGTAGTCATGCAGGTGATTAGCAAGCGTTTTCATTAAAAATAATGGATGGTGTGTGGAAGGACATTCTTTTAAGTTACTTTTTTTGTTGTATGAATTTAATGAGAACTTATATGACTACTTATAGTGAATTAAATGAGATGCTCCCCACCAGGGACTGGGCGAAGCCGGACAGGGTCAGGCAGACAGATAGACAGACAGACAGACAGACAGACAGACAGACAGACAGACAGACAGACAGACAGATAGTCGGTAACGGGAACGGGAACTTATATGACTACTTATATGAATTAAATGAGATGCTCCACACCAGGAGCTGGGCAATGCCGGGCCGGGTCAGACAGACAGACAGACAGACAGACAGACAGACAGACAGACAGACAGTCGGTAACGGGAACGAGAACTTATATGACTACTTATATGAATTAAATGAGATGCTCCCCACCAGGGACTGGGCGAAGCCGGGCAGGGTCAGCTAGTCTTATATATAAATAAGGATCGTATGTCTGTCTGTCTGTATCTATGTATCTATGTATGTCCTTTGTGCGCTCGCGAACGGCCCATCCGATTGAGATGAAATTTTCTACACGCCTTCCTTTCAGTCCAGAGCTGTCAACTGTCATATTTTTTTAGTGTGAAATCGCCTGCTTACTCAGTATTATTTCATTTTTCATTTTTCATTATAATTGTATATATTTCAGGGGACCTAACTCCGTAAAAGTTATTTCAAGGGGCATAACTTTTCTGTATAACTTATAGTCATATTGTGGCATCGTTTTCAAAGATTTATAAACTCTGTGTCCATAGTTATGTACCGGCATATGAGTTATAATAAATAATGATACAAACTGTAAGGCATTTTCAAAGTTTTCATAAAAATAATGCACAATGCATAACATTGTAACTCATCTTTATTTGCTTAAGAAGTTACTGTAGTCATGCAGGTGATTAGCAAGCGTTTTCATTAAAAATAATGGATGGTGTGTGGAAGGACATTCTTTTAAGTTACTTTTTTTGTTGTATGAATTTAATGAGAACTTATATGACTACTTATGTGAATTAAATGAGATGCTCCCCACCAGGGACTGGGCGAAGCCGGACAGGGTCAGGCAGACAGATAGACAGACAGACAGACAGACAGACAGACAGACAGACAGACAGACAGACAGACAGACAGATAGTCGGTAACGGGAACGGGAACTTATATGACTACTTATATGAATTAAATGAGATGCTCCACACCAGGAGCTGGGCAATGCCGGGCCGGGTCAGACAGACAGACAGACAGACAGACAGACAGACAGACAGACAGACAGACAGTCGGTAACGGGAACGAGAACTTATATGACTACTTATATGAATTAAATGAGATGCTCCCCACCAGGGACTGGGCGAAGCCGGGCCGGGTCAGCTAGTCTTATATATAAATAAGGATCGTATGTCTGTCTGTCTGTATCTATGTATGTCCTTTGTGCGCTCGCGAACGGCCCATCCGATTGAGATGAAATTTTCTACACGCCTTCCTTTCAGTCCAGAGCTGTCAACTGTCATAGTTTTTTAGTGTGAAATCGCCTGCTTACTCAGTATTATTTCATTTTTCATTTTTCATTATAATTGTATATATTTCAGGGGACCTAACTCCGTAAAAGTTATTTCAAGGGGCATAACTTTTCTGTATAACTTATAGTCATATTGTGGCATCGTTTTCAAAGATTTATAAACTCTGTGTCCATAGTTATGTACCGGCATATGAGTTATAATAAATAATGATACAAACTGTAAGGCATTTTCAAAGTTTTCATAAAAATAATGCACAATGCATAACATTGTAACTCATCTTTATTTGCTTAAGAAGTTACTGTAGTCATGCAGGTGATTAGCAAGCGTTTTCATTAAAAATAATGGATGGTGTCTGGAAGGACATTCTTTTAAGTTACTTTTTTTGTTGTATGAATTTAATGAGAACTTATATGACTACTTATGTGAATTAAATGAGATGCTCCCCACCAGGGACTGGGCGAAGCCGGACAGGGTCAGGCAGACAGACAGACAGACAGACAGACAGACAGACAGACAGACAGACAGACAGACAGATAGTCGGTAACGGGAACGGGAACTTATATGACTACTTATATGAATTAAATGAGATGCTCCACACCAGGAGCTGGGCAATGCCGGGCCGGGTCAGACAGACAGACAGACAGACAGACAGACAGACAGACAGACAGACAGTCGGTAACGGGAACGAGAACTTATATGACTACTTATATGAATTAAATGAGATGCTCCCCACCAGGGACTGGGCGAAGCCGGGCCGGGTCAGCTAGTCTTATATATAAATAAGGATCGTATGTCTGTCTGTCTGTCTGTCTGTATCTATGTATGTCCTTGGTGCGCTCGCGAACGGCCCATCCGATTGAGATGAAATTTTCTACACGCCTTCCTTTCAGTCCAGAGCTGTCAACTGTCATAGTTTTTTAGTGTGAAATCGCCTGCTTACTCAGTATTATTTCATTTTTCATTTTTCATTATAATTGTATATATTTCAGGGGACCTAACTCCGTAAAAGTTATTTCAAGGGGCATAACTTTTCTGTATAACTTATAGTCATATTGTGGCATCGTTTTCAAAGATTTATAAACTCTGTGTCCATAGTTATGTACCGGCATATGAGTTATAATAAATAATGATACAAACTGTAAGGCATTTTCAAAGTTTTCATAAAAATAATGCACAATGCATAACATTGTAACTCATCTTTATTTGCTTAAGAAGTTACTGTAGTCATGCAGGTGATTAGCAAGCGTTTTCATTAAAAATAATGGATGGTGTCTGGAAGGACATTCTTTTAAGTTACTTTTTTTGTTGTATGAATTTAATGAGAACTTATATGACTACTTATGTGAATTAAATGAGATGCTCCCCACCAGGGACTGGGCGAAGCCGGACAGGGTCAGGCAGACAGATAGACAGACAGACAGACAGACAGACAGACAGACAGACAGACAGACAGACAGAAATAGTCAACAAAAACGGGAATTTTTGCTTTAAAAAAAGAAGCCCAACCCGGGAGGGGGCAACGGGGGGGCAGACAACAGCGACGACAGACAAGACAACAGAAGAAGCCACGGAAGGGGAACGGCTTTAGTACTTATATAAAAAGAGATGTTTCCCAGGGGGAGGGGCGGGGGGCCGGGCGCACCCATAATAAAAAAACGTTTTCTTCTTTCCGACTTTATGCCCTTTTTGGAAGGCCCCCCCATTAGAAAAATTTTTTCATTCCCTTTTCCCCAATTAATGTAATTTTTTTTTAGGGAAAATCCCTCAAAAGTTTTTTCTTTTTATTTTCTTATAATTATATATTTGGGGGGCCAACCCAAAGTTATTTAAGGGGCAAAAATTTTTTAAAAATTATGTCAAATTGTGGCATTTTTTAAAATTTATAAATTTGCCAATTATGTACCCTTATTTAAAAAAAAATGATCAATTAAGGTTTTTTAAATTTTCTTTAAAAAAAATAAATGAAACTTTTAAATACTTTTTTTGTTTAAAGAATTATGAGATATTTTACAACTTTTTTTAAAAATAAGGGTTTCAAAAAGGCATTCGTTTTTTTTTTTGGGAAAAATTTAGAAACAAGACACGGAAAAGAGATGCCCCCCACCGGGACTAATGCCAAGGGGTAGGAGCAACAGATGAAAAAGCGCGCAGACAAAAGACAGACAGACAGACAGAAGGGGGGAACAACTTTTCCCAAAGAATTAATAAATCTAAAATGGGAATGCCCCGGGGGCGAACGCGCAAAACCCAAAAAAAAGACATTCGGTCGGCGGCTTTTGACTATTATTTTTGGTGCCCCCCCGGGGATGGGGAACCCGGGGCCCTAGTCAAAAAAAAAAAGGATTTTTGTTGTGCTGCTTATCATTTTTTTCCCCTTTTTTTTTTCCAAATTTTGAATAATTTAAAAGCCCCTTTTCGTAGATTTCAAGGATATTTTTTTGTTAAATGCCGTTCTCTTAAAAATTTTTTTTTTTTCCCCATTTTTTTTTTTTTTTGGGTTTTTTTTTAGGGGCCCAAATGAAAAATTTTAATTTCAAAAAATTTTCTGATAACTTTGGTAATTTTCACTTTTGTTTAAAATCTGTGCCCCTAGTTTTTCCCGCTTTTATTTAAAAAAAATGATTGAAGGCTTTTAAAGTTTTTTGAAATATAAATTTAACTATTTTATTTTAAGAAGTTCCCCATGCGGGAAAGCGTTTTTTTCAAAAAAAAAGGAAAAGGGGGAAGGACCAAGACGTTGTAGAAAAGGAACTTATATGACTACTTATGTGAATTAAATGAGATGCTCCCCACCAGGGACTGGGCGAAGCCGGACAGGGTCAGGCAGACAAATAGACAGACAGACAGACAGACAGACAGACAGATAGTCGGTAACGGGAACGGGAACTTATATGACTACTTATATGAATTAAATGAGACGCTCCACACCAGGAGCTGGGCAATGCCGGGCCGGGTCAGACAGACAGACAGACAGACAGACAGACAGACAGACAGACAGACAGACAGACAGACAGTCGGTAACGGGAACGAGAACTTATATGACTACTTATATGAATTAAATGAGATGCTCCCCACCAGTGACTGGGCGAAGCCGGGCAGGGTCAGCTAGTATGCTATAAATATTTGTCACAGCCGATGGATTCTTCACATGCACAAGGGTTCTCCGAGTGTTTCGACCTTGTCTGAGAATTCTAGACGTCCAATCCACATTCCCGTAATCATGGGGAAACATACCAATTTGTTCTAATTTGGGGAGCGGCTGCCTGAATGGCTAAGAACTCCCGCTAATCCTCCGGAGACCCGGGTTCGAACCCAGGGTAAAGTGTGGAGTTTGTTCCTGTCGGGGGCAAAAAGGAAACCCTAACCTGCACAGTTCGCGGCGACTACACTAGCCAGGCGGCCTTCATTCCTCAGCCTCAAGACTCCCCTGACATGCACCGCAAGGCACTTTAGGTAGTAGATGACAGTTCTAATGTGTAAAACTTCAAACAGTCTGCGTCGTAAACTAAACACGATGACCCCTCTATAGTGGAGTGTCTCGACATTGTAGCAGTAGAGGAGCTTGCATGTTCAGATGACCCTTCAAGAGCTATGCTGGAGGTTAGCGCAGGCGACTGTCATGGGTATCCTTAATAGGGAAGGTAGGATAGGGATCAGATGAAATGATACATAAACCTTCGTCGTGTGATAAAAACTCCGTCGCGGAGCATTCTGATGACGGGAGATTTCTGATCGTCAGAAGTGTTCCCCTTTCCTAAACAACTACACGGAAAAGAATGTAAAAAAAACAACAACAACAACAAAACACAAAACTGTCATCTAATGCCTATAGTACCTTGCGGTGTAGAATAAAGCTGTCTTGAGCCCGAGAAATTAAGGCCGCCTGGCTAGTGCAGGCACCGCGACCTGTACAGGTTAGGGTTTGCTCTTTTGCCCCCGACATTAAAAAAAAAAAAAAAAACCACACGTTGCCGACGATTCGAACCTGGGTCTCCCGAAAGAGAAACCGGCATTTTTAGCAACTCGGCCAGCCGCTTTTCGGGGACAAAACTATATGAAAATTCCTGCATGCTGCATACACCCAATGTTAATGCACGATAGTGAATCATGGACGAGTAAAATCAATGCCCCCTCTGCTGTGTGTCCACCGTGACGAGGTAGAGGGGCTTGTGCGTCCCAATGACCCCAAGAGCTATGCCGACGGTAGCACAGCTACTGGTAGGGCCACCCATGTCGGACAGGTCAAGGGAGAGGGACCAGACGAAGAGACACACAAACCTGCTGCCTTGTAGGTAGACTGGGGACAGTCAAAGGCTAGGGAAAGCACCCCAAATACATGCTTGTCGAAATCGGATGTACTGAGCCACAGGCTTGACAAAGCAGTGCAACGTGAAACCTGCTGCCTTGTAGGTAGACTGGGGACAGTCAAAGGCTAGGGAAAGCATCCCGAATAAATGCTTGTCGAAATCGGATGTACTGAGCCACAGGCTTGACAAAGCAGTGCAACGTAACTTAATTCATGATGTCACAAATCAAAATTAATCGATATGGTGCTAATCCCGTGAAGTCCCATCAGGCGGTGATAGTGCCGGGCCCCCTGCCTCGAGGGGGTCCACCCATGACTACTGGTGGTCACCTTCCCCTGTGCTGTGGAGTCAAGGCACAGAGGAGTAGGTTAAGAGCTATTGACCAAATACCCCGGACACTCAACATACTACAGTGGAATGCCGAAGGAGTTTACAAGAAGAAAGACTCCCTAACACAGCGTCTTCATAAAGATAGAATAGATGTGGCATGCATTCAAGAGACACACCTCAACGCCAATCACAAATTCTCAGTCAGAGGATATCAGGCCACACGTTTCGACCGCGAAGGACACAAAGGAGGAGTTCTAATACTTACACGAAATACAATACCTTGCAGCGAAGTATCTGTGATCTCTGACAACCAAACGGAAATTATAGGTGTTGATATAATGATAAAGGACGTGAAAATAAGAATCTACAATCTGTATAGCCCAGCAGATAAGGACCTTACACTCTCAAACATGAAAATAACTGACACAAAACTGCATTATTGTCGGAGACTTTAATAGCCGTTCAGAAAGATGGGGATACCCAGATACTGACAAAAGAGGAGATGAATTGGAGGACTGGGAAATAGACTCAAATCTCCATCTACTCAACAAAGCGGATGACACACCGAGCTTCTACTCCAGAAGATGGCTTACCACTTCTACTCCAGACTTAGCTTTCTGCACAGGAGACATCCTCCACAAAATCGATCGCCATGTGCTGGACCAATTAGCAGGTAGTGACCACAGACCAATCAAGCTTGAAATGAATATGGAGTATGTTCCACAGGAGCAAAAGCCCTTACCCCGCTGGAATTACAAACGAGCAGATTGGGACAGATTTGCCATACTAACAGACAAATATTGTGAAAACATAAATACACGATATGGCAACATAAAGCAAATGGTGGAAAGTCTAAACAGAGCGATAATACAGGCAGCCACTGAGTCCATTCCAAGAGGAGCGAGGAAAAATTACAAACCATACTGGACTGAAGAACTACAAAGTTTGGAGGACAAAGTTGAAGATGCCAGGAAGACAGCAGAGAGAGAACAAACAATTGAAGCAAACATCTCCCTCAAAGCCATCTCAGCAAAATATAAAAGAACAGTAATCAAACAACAAGAGATTGTTGGAGGGAAAAAACAGAAAACCTGAATTTTGACAGGGATGGAAACAAACTATGGAAACTAGTGAAAGCCATGAACAATGAAGGACCTAGAAACAAACAAATAACAATTAAACAAGGAAATGCCTTGCTTACAGGCAAAAAGGCTGCAAATGCACTAATGGAACACTATGCAAATGCAAACCACATTGATATTACAACCGAACAGAAGAAAGCAATCAAAGACAAACAGATACATCATAGAAATACAGAGACAGCAGCAGAATATATGATGGCAAATCTAACAATGGAAGAAATGGAACAGGCAATGAATACCCTAAAAAAGAGAAATCACCAGGAAAGGATGGAATCACAAATGAAATGCTAATAGGACTAGGCACCAAGGCAAAAGAAGAAACTACTAGCAGTCCTAAATAACAGCTGGAAGAGAGGAATAGTCCCACAGGCATGGAAGGAAGCTATACTAATACCAGTCCCAAAGAAAGGAAAAGACCTGGAAGAACCAAATGGCTTTCGACCTATCAGTCTACTGAGCTGTGTAGGAAAATTAATGGAACGCATTATCAATGGCAGGCTAACATGGCATCTGGAAGAAAACAAACTCTTAACACCACACCAAGCAGGATTCAGAAAATACAGATCCACTGAAGATCAAATAACCTATATAGCTCAGGAAATAGAGGATGCCTTCCAAGAGAAAAAGCACACACTAGCAGTCTGGATAGATTTAGAAAAAGCATTTGATAAAGTATGGAAGGAAGGACTGAAAGTAAAACTGCAAAACATGCATGTTTGTGGAAAAATGTATAAATGGATCAGCCACTACCTTGAGAACAGAACTGCCAGGACAAAAGTACAAGGACAAACAAGCAAAATGATGCTGCTGGAGCAAGGTGTCCCCAAGGAGGAGTTCTTTCACCACCATTATTCCTAGCATATATAAATGACATCACAGAAAATTTTCCAGCCAGAGTACACACATCCTCCTTTGCAGATGACCTAGCCATATGGACATCTGAAGAATATATTAGTACAGCTAACAGCAGAATACAGCAAGCCTTATTAGCGCTAGAGGACTGGTCAAAATCATGGCTAGTGAAGATAAGTGAGGAGAAAACAACATGCACAGTGTTCTCCCTCTCAAATAAAACTCAGCAACCTAAGCTGGTATTGAATGGAAAAATATTGCGCCATGAAGAAAATCCAAACTATCTAGGAGTCACCTTTGATCGTCGCCTGACATGGAAGACACAGGTTGAGAAAAATCGAACAAGAGCAAGGCAGAGAATGGCAATCATGAAAAAGCTTGCTGGTACAACGTGGGGAGCAGACGAGAAAGTTCTCAAGAAGTTATATACTGGACGGGTGAGGCCAGTACTGGAATATGGCATTGCAGCTTGGGCAACAGCAGCTAAGTCAAATTTTAACAAAATAAGTAGAGTCCAAAACCAAGGAATGCGAATCATAACTGGAAGCCTGAAGACAACGCCTATTAATGAACTAGAAAAGATCAACTTGTTTACAACCAATGCAAGATAGAAGAGATAGCAGAGCCCAGCAACAAGCAGAAAAATTTAGAAGATTGACAGACCACCCTATGTATAAAAGGTTTAGTGGTTTTGGAAAGGGAAGACTGAAGCGTAGCAACTTTGTAGAAACTGCAAAACAAAAGATTAGGGCAGATCCTATACTTAACATATCAACAGTCAAACCCATTTACAATGCACACAAGTTCCAGCTTGGAGACAGCAGCAAACTGCCTGAGATGATAGAAAACATTCCTGGTATTGAGAAAAAGAACACTCAGCATGAAACCGAAAGAAGAGAAATAACCCTAAACTACATAAAAGAACATTACCCAAGCAGCAATTGGACCCATGCATATACAGATGGATCAGCCAAAAATTCAATAGAGAATGGAGGAGGAGGAATTCTCCTAAATTTAAAAATGGAGTGAAAAAAAACACATTCAATGGCAACTGGAAAATTTTCAAGTAACTTCAAAGCGGAGGTAGAGGCTTTGAAAACTGCAGCAGAAATGCTCCTGATGGAGGAAAATAAAGAGAAGCAAATAGCTATCTTCACAGATGCAAAGTCAGCTGTCTCAATACTCAAGAGCAATAACAGCACAGAACTAACTGACCTAAGAGCAGCACTCCATGGTCTATGCCAGAAATCCAAAAAAGTTGTAATACAGTGGATCCCATCACATTGCAGTATACCTGGAAACGAAGAGGCTGACAGACTGGCAAAAGAGGGCGGACGACTACCACAGCCTGACATAGACATAACCTATAATGAGGCAAAGAGGTTGATAAAAAGCACTTATAGAACCAAATGGGGATCAGAGCATCCAGGCCATCAGAAGGATGATGCATATTACAAACTCGACCGAAGAGAACAAGTAGCAATCTTCAGACTCCGCACAGGACATAACAGGCTGAAATACCACTTGTTCAATAAACTAAAGATAGGAGATACTGATGAATGTAATTGTAGAACTGGAAAAATGACAGCAAAACATTTGCTACAGGATTGCCCAACGTATGCAGAACAGAGAAAGATATTTTGGCCCACACCTGCTTCATTTGAGGACAAGCTCTATGGAGATATCAACAAGCTCAAGTTGACCGCAGCTTACTTTAACTACATACAGGTTGACATTTAAAGGTGCATGAAGACCCAGAGGCATGAAATGAAATATTGCTTGGATAGCAAATCCATTATGTGGAAAGTCCAAATCGAAAGCTCGCTGTGTGGGCTTCATAAAAGGTGGAAAAGTGTCCTAGTGGCACGAAATGGAATATTGCTTGATAGCAAATCCATTACGTGGAAAGTCCGAATCAAAAGCCCATTGTGTGGGCTTCATAAAAGGTGGAAAAGTGTCCTAGTGGCATGAAATGGAATATTGCTTGGATAGCAAATCCATTACGTGGAAAGTCCGAATCGAAAGCTCACTGTGTGGATGTCATCTGCAGACTGCATACTTCTGGTTTCCGGAAGAACAGCCTATGGTGAACGGAAGGCCCAATATACGGAAGTGAGGCTAAGCAGCCATGTGCAGGACGTGACGATTTTTTGGGTGAGCCCAGTACCAGAGCGCTATGTATCGGCTCTGCAAGTATGGAAGCCTCCTTGGATGGCGGGGAATGCCCATGGTCTGCCCCTGCCTTCCCTTGAGGGCTGACCAGGATCTTTGGCTGTTCTATATGGACCAGCTGGGATGGGGGATAACACCACAACAGTGAGAGTCAAACGTCCTAAGAAACCCCCGGGAAGGTTAACCCGGTCAACAAATGCCCGCAGAAGTCGGATGTGTCGGCCTAACGGCGCAAGAACGCAGCTCTGCTGTAAACAGGCACAACGCAATCACATCCGAAAAAAAACTCCGGATGAACGAAGAAGAAGAAGAAGAAATCAATGCTGCATGCTCTTTCCAGGACGTAGCAATCAACCCCAATCCGATGTTACTAGACAACTTTAAGGCTCTGTAGTTTGCCATTGCTTTTTGAACAAGACGTCAACGTTGAAGTCCAATTAACCAGTGTGCGGATTGAACCCGTTACCTCGGCGTCAGCGCACTGGAAGTTTCAGTCAATGTTAGTTGCATATGCTTTACAGGACGTAGCCGTCAACTCCAGCATCTTTTGGTTGTTTGTGATTCCGGGGAAATATCTACGTTCAGTAGTTTACCACTGCTTTCTGAACGACCGGCACTCATACCATTGTATGGAAACAAACGCAAGGTAGGCCTGGTTCCAAAACACAGCAGCTGTGTTTCGAACTCGGCATGCGGGATTAGGAATTGTATTTGTAACCCTTTCACAACAGAGCCGTAGACACTTCAGTGTGAGTGCTGTAAGCCAGGAACACACAGACATCTGGACAATGCGCAAATAAACACACAAAGTAAAAATCCCTCCCGACGCCACAGAAATGTAATTTTACAGAGGAATGCTGAAAATAACATAAACAGCCAAAATGAGTAATTTAACTGTTTAGAAACGGGCTGAGACACAAAGACAGCTTATCACAAACATCAGAAAGAGGCTGTCACAATTTTTGCCACATTATGAGAAGTGAAATACGTGAAAGATTAATGGGAACAGATATAGAGAACGAACGAACTTTATTTTCAAAGGGTGAAGAATTGGGCGCGCAGACCCGTCTAACATTCTGCCCTACTTATTTCTCTTCTTTCATAAAAATGCATGTATATAAAAATATATAAATATTTCTTTCATAATCACTTATTGGATGAATCTGAAACAACAACAACAATATATTCTGTATATAAAATAATGAAAGGAGAAAAGTATATGCAACTGTGACAGAGAAATGTGTTCTTTGGTCATCACTTGTTTATTAGTTAGCTCGCTTTGAACTCAAGCATAGCCCACACACCTACTACTACTACAACTACTACAGTAGTATAGGACGTTCACTTGCCACATGATTCCAGGCTGAACTGGTAGGCTGAAAGGGTTTATGAAGGAAATACGGGGGAAATGTCGACTCGGTGAAATTTTTTTTTTTGTGGGAACGGTTTTTTTGGCGGCGTGTGAAATTTTTGGCGCTGCCTGGTGGGGAAGTAATTAAGGTAAAAGTATTCGGTGTGAATAGAAAGGTTGTGAGATGAGGGGTATATATTTTAGAAAGGAGTATATGAATGTGTGCGTAGTGATGAACAAGGGTGTGATGGGTCGTGGTTTCTACTCATGGGTATATGGTGGTGGTGTAGATATAATGTGTGCGTGGTGATGAACAAGGGTGTGATGGGTCGTGGTTTCTACTCATGGGTATATGGTGGTGGCGTAGACATAATGTGTATGGGTAGTGATGAACAAGGGGTGTGATGGGTCGTGGTTTCTACTCATGGGTATATGGTGGTGGCGTAGACATAATGTGTATGGGTAGTGATGAACAAGGAGTGTGATGGGTCGTGGTTATACTCGATGAAGTAAGAGATGGTTACTATCATCTGAACAGTGTGATAGTAGTGAAGGTAAAGGGTGGTATATTCACCGATTACAAAGGAAATCTTATAAAGTTATAATGGGTGTGGTGGTAAGGGGTATTAGTGATCAAGTAGGAGTGATATAGGGGTGGTCATAAATGTAATAAGAGGTGTTCGCAATTACACACTGGTCAACCAGTGGTCAAGTGGTCAAGTAAGGGTCAAGTAGTCAAGTAAGGAAATTTTAGGGAAAAGTGATTGTAATGAGATGGTGATGATTAAAGAGTGGTAAATTAGTGGTCAAGCAGTGGTCAAGCAGTGGTCAAGGTAAGGAAAATTTTAGGGGAAATTGGTCGTAGTGACATGGTAATGTTTAAATTAGTGGTAAATTAGTGGTCAAGTAGTGGTCAAGCAGTGGTCAAGCAGTGGTCAAGTGAGGAAATTTTTAGGGAAATTTTAGGGAAAAGTGATTGTAATGAGATGGTGATGATTAAAGAGTGGTAAATTAGTGGTCAAGCAGTGGTCAAGCAGTGGTCAAGTGGTCAAGTAAGGAAAATTTTAGGGAAAATTGGTCGTAGTGACATGGTAATGCTTAAATTAGTGGTAAATTACTGCTCAAGTAGTGGTCAAGTAGTGGTCAAGCAGTGGTCAAGCGGTGGTTAAGTGAGGAAAAATTTAGGGAAATTTTAGGGAAAAGTGATTGTAATGAGATGGTGATGCTTAAAGAGTGGTAAATTAGTGGTCAAGTAGTGGTCAAGTAGTGGTCAAGCAGTGGTCAAGTGGTCGAGTGACCACTTAAATTGTAGAGGACGATGTGCCTAAGATTATGGTAGTGATTAAAGTGATCGATGACGTGGTCAAGCAGTGGTCAAGTAGTCAAGTAAGGAAATTGTAGGGGAAAGTACGTATAGTGCAATGGTGGTGGGTAGAGTGAAGAAGAATCAATAGTAGTGATAATACTACTACCAATATTAGCGACAAGCACAAAGACAACCAAGTACATACTTGATACACACAAATACAAAGGCAACCATACACAGACAACCCATACCATTACTACTGTCATCACAACTATACACACACGTGTACACACATACAAGCACAAAGTCAACCACACACATACAAACACAAAGACAACCATACACAGACAACCCATACCATTACTACTGTCACTATCAACAGATATACACACGTGCAGACACACTCACCCATACCATTACTACTGTCATCACAACTATACTCAAGTACACACCCATAATCAATTACACAACTACACACCTACAAGCAAAAACACACAAAGACAAACACATACAGACACCCATACACACTTGATACACTTGTATATACAGACACATAAGTACACAAAAACCAAAGACACACCCAAAACATTACTACTGGTACCTCAATCAGTACAGATACACTCACCCATAAGACTAAACTATACAAACCACATACCCCCTTGTGATAAAGAACGCGGATGTCCGAGACAGCCCCTACGTCATCACCGCCATGTGCAAAAGTCATTAAGTATGAGTCATCGGTTTGTGGGAAGCAGGCGGGCGGCGTGAGAATAGCTTGTCTTCAAAAACTTCCACGTCAGCTACGTCGTGTGCAGAACCAGTGTATAAAATAGACGGCGTCTCTTGTGAGCACATTACCAGTTCACGGGCTGACTTGGGTATCTACAGAGGTGTTTCAGGCTGGTGTGAGCAGTGTAGTAAGCAGATATTGTTCACGTACTGACTTGGCTACAACAGTGAAACAGGTTGGTGTGAGCATTGTGTAGTAACCAGCTATTTTTCACGTAGTGACTTGGCTAGCTACAGCAGTGAAACTTGGTGTGAGCCTTATTCGTGTCGTTGGCCTCTGATAAAACATTGAAACATTGTATACACCAGAACATTTTTTGGGATTGTAAGAAAGCGAGAAAAAATACAGTTTATCAATATGACCACCAGATCTACTTTCACGTGTTCAGTGTGCGACAAAGCCTATTGTGATAAGTATACCCTTAATCGTCACATTCGGATCATTCACGATACGAAAGATCAACCACACTTATGTCATATCTGTGGACAACGTTTCAAGAGAAAAGACAATCTACAAAAACACATACGAATACGTCATCACCGGCCTATGGATACATCAGAAACAGAGACAACTACCTCTTCACCATCAGAGACAACACCACCAACAACCTCTACGACACCACCAACTGAAACTAATATAACTAACAGTCAGATACAACCAGACGAGAATATTCTTGAACAATTGGTAGAAGACGAAGTGAGCATCTTAGCAGCCGGAGAACCAGAGACACTACACGTCCTTCCATCGGATATTCAACAAATATATAGAGAAAATTGGGAAGCTATCAGGACACATCACAAGATTAACAAGTATTTATCGACATACACCTTCTTTATTAGCCCGGAGATACAAAAGCCTATCAACTGGACAGATACGTTGTATAAGATATTCAAGGCTCAAATTAGTCGCTTTAAGATCAACTTTAGCTTTCATCTAGTGTTACGACATAGAGGAACACAAGATCTTAGATTCTATCATGCATCATTTAACAATTCTTCTGTTTTAGAGTTTCCAGCGCTAATACATAACAGATACGACTTTGACGCCTTCCTTACATCAGTACACGAACATGACATTCATTCCTATGCCATCCAACAACGTACAGACACCAAATATACACTAGAGACAGTAGCTGGCATATGTTTTTACCTCTTTCATATGCCCGAGTTCCCGATAGTTTGATGTCTAGGTCATCCCCTAACTACATTGTTTTATATTTTTGTCACTAACCCTGTATGTCATTGATGTTTTCTTATAGCACTAAAGTGTTTTGATGAATAATACATTCTTTGATATATTGAAACCAAGATATTTGTTGATTTTCTTTAGTGGTTTTGTTTTTACTTATTGTTCCGAGAGACAGCAACACTGACAGACATTGAAATAAAGACACATACTGAAATGTTTTATGTATTTATTCAACTGATGCTTGCAACCAAGTATAGAAATTACGCCATCCACCTCCCAGTATCCAATGATGTAGTTTATCAGTCATATACGTGCCTACAGATGTAGCGAAGCTTTCCTCCAGGTCCTGGACATTCACGTCTGTATTGTAAGAATTATTAACCAGATGCTTACCCAGACGCATACCAACTGTAAAAACCATCATTATTCTCCCGTAGTTGATGACGTTATCGGCAAAGACTTCGTCAGCGACTTGAAACAAAGACCGGGAAAACGTATTCGGGCTTGATACAGACTTCTAGTCTCGTGAATAATACATCATGTTGGTTGGCTATCTGACGTACTAAGCGACACAACCTCGAGTTATTGGTCTCTGTGGGCTTGTAGGAACTAATAATAGTCAACGCCATACTCACCACCTCGGTGTGAACTTGTGTCAAGTCGACCATTGGTTCCATCATTATTATACCAATAGCTACCAGAGACCCACTGGCGTGCGGTTGGTGGTCAAATGGTCTAATATTATCACCCCGATACGTTTATAAACAACAAGGCGAGTAGATAGCTGTTTATTAATACTCATGGATCCTAGGTGGAAACATCCTTTTACGGCTTTGATTGCGGGCCCAACAGGAGTGGTAAAACCGTCTTTGTCCAACAGTTCTTGGCCCATCTACCAGCCATGGTAGACCCCATTCCAGAGGAAATTATATGGTGCTATGGGGAATGGCAACCCATCTACGAAACTATGAAGGGTGTTCAGTTTAACGAAGGTCTGGCAGATGTGGAAGAATGGACAGGTGATAGACGTCGGTTAGTAGTCATAGATGATCTAATGTCTGAGACAGATGACAGAGTGACTAAATTATTTACTAAAGGCAGTCATCATCGCAACCTCAGTGTTATGTATATAGTACAGAACCTATTTGGTAAGAATAAAGAACAAAGAACTATCAGTCTGAATTCACACTACCTAGTGGTGTTTAAGAATCCTCGAGACGGGTCTCAGATTACCAATCTGGCCAAACAGATGTATCCAGGTCGTGTGTCATATGTCCAAGAGAGTTTTAAAGACGCAACATCGGCTCCACACGGGTATTTGTTATTTGACCTGCGACAGGAAACACCGGATCAGCTCCGCTTACGAAGTCATATATTTCCCGACCAGCAGCAAGTCGTCTACGTCCCCAAATAACATGTCTAAACGACTTAAACGTAACGAGGGTATGTTACGTTTCTTGGGTCAGACCAACCCAGCCACTGTGAAGACAGTAATGAAATCAGCTTCCCTGGATCTCGTCCAATCAATTTGCGAGTGCTGTCACAACGTTTTAAAAGGTAATGTTCCCCTGACACCAGCTCAGACACAACGACACAAAGACAGTCTGAGAGCACTCACTCATAAGAAATTATCGCTCAAGAAAAGGAAAGAGATTCTACAACAAGGTGGTTTCATAGGCGCCTTACTAGGCCCCATACTAAATGTGTTGAAAAGCGTGGTGGGATTGTAATGGCCAAGAAGATGATCTTGATCGATCCCCGATTACTAGAAAAACCCTATGTACCACCCGACACACTAATGATAGTCTACAGGATTTGGATCGTCAGATGCAACAAGTCCTGGAAACAGAAGATCTACCACCACGTGACAAGGCCAGAGCATATCAGCAAACACTACAGAGGTATCTGAATCGACTCGAACAGTACAGACACAAGCCTCTGGGACTAGTAGATATCAAGGAACAAAAACCTGAAGTCACCAGAGGCTTGTGTCTGTACTGTTCGAGTCGATTCAGATACCTCTGTAGTGTTTGCTGATATGCTCTGGCCTTGTCACGTGGTGGTAGATCTTCTGTTTCCAGGACTTGTTGCATCTGACGATCCAAATCCTGTAGACTATCATTTAGTGTGTCGGGTGGTACATAGGGTTTTTCTAGTAATCGGGGATCGATCAAGATCATCTTCTTGGCCATTACAATCCCACCACGCTTTTCAACACATTTAGTATGGGGCCTAGTAAGGCGCCTATGAAACCACCTTGTTGTAGAATCTCTTTCCTTTTCTTGAGCGATAATTTCTTATGAGTGAGTGCTCTCAGACTGTCTTTGTGTCGTTGCAGACGCTTCTTCTGAGCTGGTGTCAGATGAACATTACCTTTTAAAACGTTGTGACAGCACTCGCAAATTGATTGGACGAGATCCGGGGAAGCTGATTTCATTACTGTCTTCACAGTGGCTGGGTTGGTCTGACCCAAGAAACGTAACATACCCTCGTTACGTTTAAGTCGTTTAGACATGTTATTTGGGGACGTAGACGACTTGCTGCTGGTCGGGAAATATATGACTTCGTAAGCGGAGCTGATCCGGTGTTTCCTGTCGCAGGTCAAATAACAAATACCCGTGTGGAGCCGATGTCGCGTCTTTAAAACTCTCTTGGACATATGACACACGACCTGGATACATCTGTTTGGCCAGATTGGTAATCTGAGACCCGTCTCGAGGATTCTTAAACACCACTAGGTAGTGTGAATTCAGACTGATAGTTCTTTGTTCTTTATTCTTACCAAATAGGTTCTGTACTATATACATAACACTGAGGTTGCGATGATGACTGCCTTTAGTAAATAATTTAGTCACTCTGTCATCTGTCTCAGACATTAGATCATCTATGACTACTAACCGACGTCTATCACCTGTCCATTCTTCCACATCTGGCAGACCTTCGTTAAACTGAACACCCTTCATAGTTTCGTAGATGGGTTGCCATTCCCCATAGCACCATATAATTTCCTCTGGAATGGGGTCTACCATGGCTGGTAGATGGGTCCAAGAACTGTTGGACAAAGACGGTTTTACCACTCCCTGTTGGGCCCGCAATCAAAGCCGTAAAAGGATGTTTCCACCTAGGATCCATGAGTATTAATAACCAGCCTATCTACTCGCCTTGGTGTTTATAAACGTATCGGGGTGATAATATTAGACCATTTGACCACCAACTGCACGCCAGTGGGTCTCTGGTAGCTATTGGTATAATAATGATGGAACCAATGGTCGACTTGACACAAGTTCACACCGAGGTGGTGAGTATGGCGTTGACTATTATTAGTTCATACAAGCCCACAGAGACCAATAACTCGAGGTTGTGTCGCTTAGTACGTCAGATAGCCAACCAACATGATGTATTATTCACGAGACTAGAAGTCTGTATCAAGCCCGAATACGTTTTCCCGGTCTTTGTTTCAATCGCTGACGAAGTCTTTGCCGATAACGTCATCAACTACGGGAGAATAATGATGGTTTTTACACTTGGTATGCGTCTGGGTAAGCATCTGGTTAATAATTCTTACAATACAGACGTGAATGTCCAGGACCTGGAGGAAAGCTTCGCTACATCTGTAGCCACGTATATGACTGATAAACTACATCATTGGATACTGGGAGGTGGATGGCGTAATTTCTATACTTGGTTGCAAGCATCAGTTGAATAAATACATAAAACATTTCAGTATGTGTCTTTATTTCAATGTCTGTCAGTGTTGCTGTCTCTCGGAACAATAAGTAAAAACAAAACCACTAAAGAAAATCAACAAATATCTTGGTTTCAATATATCAAAGAATGTATTATTCATCAAAACACTTTAGTGCTATAAGAAAACATCAATGACATACAGGGTTAGTGACAAAAATATAAAACAATGTAGTTAGGGGATGACCTAGACATCAAACTATCGGGAACTCGGGCATATGAAAGAGGTAAAAACATATGCCAGCTACTGTCTCTAGTGTATATTTGGTGTCTGTACGTTGTTGGATGGCATAGGAATGAATGTCATGTTCGTGTACTGATGTAAGGAAGGCGTCAAAGTCGTATCTGTTATGTATTAGCGCTGGAAACTCTAAAACAGAAGAATTGTTAAATGATGCATGATAGAATCTAAGATCTTGTGTTCCTCTATGTCGTAACACTAGATGAAAGCTAAAGTTGATCTTAAAGCGACTAATTTGAGCCTTGAATATCTTATACAACGTATCTGTCCAGTTGATAGGCTTTTGTATCTCCGGGCTAATAAAGAAGGTGTATGTCGATAAATACTTGTTAATCTTGTGATGTGTCCTGATAGCTTCCCAATTTTCTCTATATATTTGTTGAATATCCGATGGAAGGACGTGTAGTGTCTCTGGTTCTCCGGCTGCTAAGATGCTCACTTCGTCTTCTACCAATTGTTCAAGAATATTCTCGTCTGGTTGTATCTGACTGTTAGTTATATTAGTTTCAGTTGGTGGTGTCGTAGAGGTTGTTGGTGGTGTTGTCTCTGATGGTGAAGAGGTAGTTGTCTCTGTTTCTGATGTATCCATAGGCCGGTGATGACGTATTCGTATGTGTTTTTGTAGATTGTCTTTTCTCTTGAAACGTTGTCCACAGATATGACATAAGTGTGGTTGATCTTTCGTATCGTGAATGATCCGAATGTGACGATTAAGGGTATACTTATCACAATAGGCTTTGTCGCACACTGAACACGTGAAAGTAGATCTGGTGGTCATATTGATAAACTGTATTTTTTCTCGCTTTCTTACAATCCCAAAAAATGTTCTGGTGTATACAATGTTTCAATGTTTTATCAGAGGCCAACGACACGAATAAGGCTCACACCAAGTTTCACTGCTGTAGCTAGCCAAGTCACTACGTGAAAAATAGCTGGTTACTACACAATGCTCACACCAACCTGTTTCACTGCTGTAGCCAAGTCAGTACGTGAACAATATCTGCTTACTACACTGCTCACACCAGCCTGAAACACCTCTGTAGATACCCAAGTCAGCCGTGAACTGGTAATGTAGCTCACAAGAGACGCCGTCTATTTTATACACTGGTTCTGCACACGACGTAGCTGACGTGGCAGTTTTTGAAGACAAG
>JACEFZ010009649.1:0-30000 GCA_014155875.1 Cepaea nemoralis | reverse complement strand
GACAGTTGAACGTGGAATTAGGCGGTGACTTTTAGAAGAGGTTATACTCTGTATCCATCTAGGCCAGGCATGCCTCATGTCTTTGCAGACATTGAAAAGCTTAACACCGTCTTTAAGTTCCCAGAGGTAGGGAATCCACTTCAGCATATTTAAAATCCGTTAAGTATCCAGGCATTGACATTCAGGTTTCAGGGTGAGTAGCAGTAACCAGCACTCTTTGTAGAATATTAGAGGAGGCTGATATCCCAGTTTCCTGCCTCTAAATCCAAACAAGTTGACTATAAATCCAGTGCGAAGCATGGTGACTAGTGCCAATACTCCACCGCCATCTCTAGCGCCTATGTAGTGAAGAAGAACAGGGTTGATATAGATTAGTTATACAATCCAAACTTGGATAACAATGTATCATAATAAACTATACATATATATGATGAATAACAGTGTATCATAATTAAAAATAGAGGGAACAAAAGGGAAGAAGAAAAAAAAAGTGTAGCTAGTTCCCTAGCACTTATCGCCTACTGTAGAGTTTTGACCCACTCCAAAAGTGAGTAAGATATCTACTCAATAGGTACATTTCTTCTGGACTGATACTGGAGCTTCCTGAGGGGTTACGCACCACCTAATCCATCCAAACATTTTGATAGTACCGCTGTCACACCATGGAAAAAGTTCATGAGACACTGTCCACATGTAAACAATTCATAAATCTCCTTTCCATAGTTACAAACAGCATTATGCGACTACCACTGACAAATGGCAAAAAGGCTAGATACCAATCAGTCATCTCCTCTTGCCTCATCATCATCATCATCATCATCATCATCATCATCATCATCATCATCATCATCATCATCATCATCATCATGTGTTTGTCCCCAATGGGGGTGAAGTTAAAAGATCTACTTCAGCAGTAACATCATGAATAGAATATACATATGATATATATGATGAATAACAGAAAAACTTGTTAGACTTTTACTAAACATGGTATGAACTCTCTAGTGGGTATTACAACATCTCAAAGTAAAAACACAAGAGTAGGTGTCATTTCCCACTCCCTTGAGATGATATATAGATATATCATACCAAATGACAATCTTATAACATCATTTATTACAGCATCAAGCAGTAACAATCGTGAGCATAAAAGGTAAAATACTCATAAAAGAGAAATCATGGGAATCTTTTCCCATACACTTGAGATTATGTATATCATACCACATGAAAATCCCATAACATCATTTATGAAAATAAAAGACTACAAGACAATCTCTGTGTATTTACAACCAGGTAAACAAAAGATTAACTCCTAAGTGCATGAAAAAGTCAAGCGAGAATATCTCTCTCTATCTAACAAACTATTAAAGTTGTACACAGATGTGAAATAGTAATATTTCTCCCTCATAAGGGCCGAAATACAAAATATGCACTCAGGAAAAAACACTTTAAAACACAGAGACCAGTTGTGAAAAATAAGCATTTAGGAATAAAGTAAGTTCACAAAATCATCTCAGAAGATTGACTCATTGCAAGATTATCTTGTAAGCTTTATGAAGGCTGACTGGACAACATGGCGGTGTCTAGGCTGCGTGACGTAAACCAACCTTTCAATGAAAGCGATTCTCATAATTTTCACACACACAACTTCAATCATGATATTAGTTGCCTCAAAGCATTTATTTATCCTAGTACATAACATATGTTGTATATAATATAATGCTCACCTAAAACGCAGAGAATAAGTGGGCTTTAAATTAACCCATTAACAATGGGTCACCCGCTAACATTGGAGAAACATGGCGATTGACCAGACCGCTTTGTCTACCAAGCCTTTGTCTAGATTAAGCCTGTGTTTCCGGGGTGCGGCCAATCAATTGCCTTCAAACAAAACGAAATTTCGTTTCCTTAATTCTCCCGTCCTAAGTTTTCATAGCGCGTGAAGCTGTCTGCTGGAAAAGACTGAGGGATGATGACATACATGTCACAAAGGCATATGATGACGATCCATGATGCAGATACGTTGATCTACCAGTGTTGGTGTTCATAGTGACAGGGCCCTCTTTTCACCTTCACGCTGAGCATCTTGGGCAGAGACTAGTTTAACGAAGGAAGAGAAGGTCGCCCATGGTCTCCGATATGATGAAATCTGTCTAGGTCTGAAATGTGTGCAGAGGTGTAAGAGTTAGTCGCTGTGTGTTCATGGACTTACTGGGGAGGAGATCGGAGCACCCATGGACGCCTTTGGAGAGAAATCATGATATTCTAATCGCGATGCTTCAAGACTGCGAGAGATTGTGTGTCGGGAGGAAATTAAAGATTGAATAATTAAAAGAGAACAACAAATCGTGCGGGAAAACAATACAGCAGCCAGCTTAGAAGCCTTAAGCTTTAAAGAACAATCCTGTGAAGTGTGTTCTTCATAACAGGTGGGGATGCATACAAACAAGACGAACGCAGAAGAAGAAGAAGAAGAAGAAGAAGAAGAAGAAGAAGAAGAAGAAGAAGAAGAAGAAGAAGAAGAAGAAGAAGAAGAAGAAGAAGAAGAAGAAGAAGAAGAAGAAGAAGAAGAAGAAGAAGAAGAGGGGGAGGAGGAGGAGAAAAAGAGACGCTGGTCATTTGTTTTTCTGTTGTTGGCTCGCTGCGAACTCGTGGACCATACGCATGCTACTGCTTCTAGAACACTGGACTGATGTTTGTGTGTGGGTGTGGCGAAACGCCAGTGGCCCATGTCCTCATGCTTTCTTTGGGTTTGGGTAAACAGTGGGAAACAGCTTTCGGGAACCCTCAGTTCTCTTATTCGCTCAATCCCCATGGAAGATAGTTCTCTTGGTTACTTTAACAACCCGATCTTCTTAATAGAACTATTAGAAGTCTGACTTTTCTTCGGGAAAACCCGATAGGGCACCTTGCACCAAATACGCACTAATGTAAATTCTTGGGCCATCAATGTCCGTTTAAACAACTACCATTTGTAGACTGCCTCATGTCAATTTGACACTTTAAAGAGTGAGACAGATGAAGTGCAGCATCCTACTGGTGGATTTGAAAAGGTAAAAACGGGTTTTATTTAGTCCTGCCAGACCTTGGCCTATAAATCTATGTTGTCTCGACTGGTGAGACGAATTGGCGAAACGGCAGTCACGCCATATTGTGAGTGGGTTGACCGTTGGCCAATCTAGCTAAGCGTCTTGTTCTTGGCATCGCCTGGGAACGAATCTGAGCAATATATCTCCCCAGATGATTTCACTTGTTCTTGGCAGCAGATGGACGGGGGCTATCTTTCTTCCTACGGCCTGAACTCGGCATAGTATTGTCTGTAATTTGAATATAAACATAACATATCCACGGAATGCCGGAAGGAGGGGAGGGCTCCGTGGGGACGGGTTCCACCCATCTATCTTCTTGAGCCGGAAGAGGGTATCCACTGTGCTATCTCTTTCATCTTTTGGCAGATAGGGTGGCCAGGTGGATTGAATAATTACTGAGTCGATAAGATGATGTCAGGGATATAAATAGACCTCTGTTTCTCACTGGAGAGAACCTGAACTCATCTAGAATCTACGTGTTATGTGAGGACACTGCCGGTACATTGCGGCGACAGCTCAGACGAGAGCAGCGGCCGGAAGGGATAGTATCTTCTTTCCTATTCTTGCTGGGAATAGGGAACTACACTTCTTTCCATATAGACCCACTACTATAATATTAGTTAAGGGGGGAAACACACATAATTACGCACACAACACCACAAGAGCTTTGTCGTGAGAAAGAGAGGGTTTGCAAGTGAGAGGGAAGCCGGGAAACGAATGTGCCCAGTAATAATAAAGGCATGGTATGAGAGTGGAGAGTGAATCTTGTATGAAGAAAATAGGTAAAGGTACCTAGGGTCAAACGACACGACCTGGACAAGCTGGAGGTCTAGTCAAGCAGGGACCTAGCCAATCCAAGGACCTCTTGACAGGTCAGGCCAATTCACTCAGGTCTCCTGAATAGTACTATTATGTATATATTTTGTTTATGACAACTGATATGCTGAGACCATTAGGAGTCTCCATGTCGGCTGTACCTGAAGTTTACGCTAGAGGCTTTCACAAATGTTTGTCATCTCCAGGGTCCTTCTTTTGGACGTGAATAAATCGGACAGTATCGACAGGGCCTCTATGCTAAAGCTATATACCCCTGATGAAGCCAGGTCAAGGTATTGGCCAGATCGCGCATGGTGTTGCTATCTCTGAGAGAGAGGCAAGACTGGTCTTGGGCGAATGACAATTTGCGGTGATGGCGCAATTCAAGTCCTTTCGACGACATAGGCTCGAGTACAGTTAGGTTCGTGGCTGGGCCCAATCAAGGGTGAGAAGTCAATAGTTAAGTCCAACTGACCGGTGCTTAGCTTGAACCCACTACCAAGCTATCAGCGTACTGGAAGGTTAAGCGGGCCATATAATGAGAAGAGATGCATAACAGAACATTGGTTACGACTGGGGGGGGGGGGGGGAATCAGCAGTAGAACAAGCTGAGGATGACCGGGAGAAATGATGCGTGATTGTCTAAAACAATGTTATGGAAGAACAATACCAACAGAACTGATCTAAGATATCAAGCTCCCTGATTTATGGAGAGATATGATCGCCCGTGTCAATCTGTAAGGCTGTAGGGTGGTAAATATAATAAATTAGAATAAGGACAGGTTTCGCTAGGGGTATTCAGTATGAATGGGGTCTAAAACCCAAACACGCCATCTATAGGAATTAATATATTGGCTCGTAACCCCCAAGTATTGAACAAGGCAGAAAAGGGTGCAAGTTTAACACTAACATAGAAGAAATGTTTCCCATAGAAGGCTGGGAGATCCGGGAAGTTCTACCACAGACACCCGAGTACTAATCACTCTACCCAGAGGGTGTGTCTGTGTGTAAGTGCCCCGCCCCACATTTAATCTCCCACACACACACATATATATATATATATATAATATATATATATATATATATATATATATCTAATAAACAATCACCACCACCACCACTACCACCACCACTACTACTACTACTACTACTACTACTACTACTACTACTACTACTACTACTACTACTACTACTACTACTACTGGTTAATGCTAATAGACTGGACTGATTTTGCATGTGGGGTTAGCTGCCCCTATTACCAGTTTCCCTCGCCATTAGGCGAACCCTCTCCGACTTTTGAAGTATTTGTAATTGACTTCCCCAAATCAAGGGTGAGAAGTCAATAGTTAAGTCCAACTGACCGGTGCTTAGCTTGAACCCACTACAAGCTATCAGCGTACTGGAAGGTTAAGCGGGCCATATAATGAGAAGAGATGCATAACAGAACATTGGTTACGACTGGGGGGGATCAGCAGTAGAACAAGCTGAGGATGACCGGGAGAAATGATGCGTGATTGTCTAAAACAATGTTATGGAAGAACAATACCAACAGAACTGATCTAAGATATCAAGCTCCCTGATTTATGGAGAGATATGATCGCCGTGTCACTCTGTAAGGCTGTAGGGTGGTAAATATAATAAATTAGAATAAGGACAGGTTCGCTAGGGGTATTCAGTATGAATGGGGTCTAAAACCCAAACACGCCATCTATAGGAATTAATATATTGGCTCGTAACCCCCAAGTATTGAACAAGGCAGAAAAGGGTGCAAGTTCAACACTAACATAGAAGAAATGTTTCCCATAGAAGGCTGGGAGATCCGGGAAGTTCTACCACAGACACCCGAGTACTAATCACTCTACCCAGAGGGTGTGTCTGTGTGTAAGTGCCCCGCCCCACATTTAATCTCCCATATATATATATATATATATATATATATATATATATATATATATATATATATATATATATATATATATATATAAACAATGACAAGTATCCACTGTCATGCACATCCACAGTATTATACAACAGAGGGACAACAACCAATGTTAGACGCAACAACTGGATTACATGACAGAGGAAAACAGCCACTGTTAGACAAAACAGTACAATGACTCACTGTATCACATAACAGTAACAATAACTCACTGTATCACATAACCGTAACAATAACTGGATTATAAACATCAATTTTGGAACACCAGGTTAACAATGAAGTAACTTCAAGGCTTTGTTAAACCAAACAAACAAACAATTGTATTGTGGAAACATTTGGGTTCTGGAAAACCCTGTTGGCTAGAATATGGTGACATGGGCATGAAAAATTATCATATTTCAGGCAATGCACACAAAGTAAACAACCAAAACAGAAGTCCCAAAAAATATTTCCCCAAAAAAAGTTCACATCAAATACATGTGTCAAACACAAAACAAAGTAAATAATCCATACAAAGAAATAGATAAAGAAAATCTATCTAATCTGTCTCTAGAACTATCCTATGGGTCTGATGATGACTTCCTCTCCTTCATTATCCACTAGAAAAAGTCTGGCCATAATCACACTCTCTATAATCCAGGAAAACAGCTGCTTTGCATATATCCACCTATTTAGAAAATTGGGGATTGCACACACACACACACACACACACACACACACACACACACACACACACACACACACACACACACACAGAACTTTCACTTCTGGATCATATATCCATCGCGAAAAACATGTAGGAGTAATCCATATGGAATCCAATGTGGATATACTGTAATCTCTCAAGTCACAGTTGCTAAGTCACTGGGCTAGGAGCGTTCCAGGGTGATATAACAGACAGGTATAAATAAGTCTGAAGCATTCTGGCGTGGCGTGACACACAGGAGTCCATGTGATTGATTCGATCAGGATCAGGCACAAACACTTTCAGTATCTCTTTGGATGAGGAGTGACATCACATAATCCATTAGAATTTCCTGACAGAACTAACTTGAATGGGGCATGAATATTCCAGCCCCTTTCTCTGGGTTAAGATGTAGGTTATTCTTTCTTCAACTGAATATACGACTTGATTGACGGGAGTTGGTAATGTGCTTGATTATCCATGTCTGGGATATGATGGATGAGAAGATTCAAAGGAAGCTGGGAGTTCACACAATCAGTTGTAAATCCATACTGGTAAATGATGTGAATTCCAGACTATCCATGAGCCTCTGGAATATGACAGTTGAACGTGGAATTAGGCGGTGACTTTTAGAAGAGGTTATACTCTGTATCCATCTAGGCCAGGCATGCCTCATGTCTTTGCAGACATTGAAAAGCTTAACCACCGTCTTTAAGTTCCCAGAGGTAGGGAATCCACTTCAGCATATTTAAAATCCGTTAAGTATCCAGGCATTGACATTCAGGTTCAGGGTGAGTAGCAGTAACCAGCACTCTTTGATAGATATTAGAGGAGGCTGATATCCCAGTTTCCTGCCTCCTAAATCCAAACAAGTTGACTATAAATCCAGTGCGAAGCAGGTGACTAGTGCCAATACTCCACCGCCATCCTCTAGCGCCTATGTAGTGAAGAACAGGGTTGATATAGATTAGTTATACAATCCAAACTTGGATAACAATGTATCATAATAAACTATACATATATATGATGAATAACAGTGTATCATAATTAAAATAGAGGGAACAAAAGGGAAGAAGAAAAAAAAAGTGTAGCTAGTTCCCTAGCACTTATCGCCTACTGTAGAGTTTTGACCCACTCCAAAAGTGAGTAAGATATCTACTCAATAGGTACATTTCTTCTGGACTGATACTGGAGCTTCCTGAGGGGTTACGCACCACCTAATCCATCCAAACATTTTGATAGTACCGCTGTCACACCATGGAAAAAGTTCAATGAGACACTGTCCTCATGTAAACAATTCATAAATCTCCTTTCCCATAGTTACAAACAGCATTTATGCGACTACCACTGACAAATGGCAAAAAAGGCTAGATACCAATCAGTCATCTCCTCTTGCCTCATCATCATCATCATCATCATCATCATCATCATCATCATCATCATCATCATCATCATCATCATCATGTGTTTGTCCCCAATGGGGGTGAAGTTAAAGATCTACTTCAGCAGTAACATCATGGAATAGAATATACATATGATATATATGATGAATAACAGAAAAACTTGTTAGACTTTTACTAAACATGGTATGAACTCTCTAGTAGGTATTACAACATCTCAAAGTAAAAACACAAGAGCAGGTGTCATTTCCCACTCCCTTGAGATGATATATAGATATATCATACCAAATGACAATCTGATAACATCATTTATTACAGCATCAAGCAGTAACAATCGTGAGCATAAAAGGTAAAATACTCATAAAAGAGAAATCATGGGAATCTTTTCCCATACACTTGAGATTATGTATATCATACCACATGAAAATCCCATAACATCATTTATGAAAATAAAAGACTACAAGACAATCTCTGTGTATTTACAACCAGGTAAACAAAAGATTAACTCCTAAGTGCATGAAAAAGTCAAGCGAGAATATCTCTCTCTATCTAACAAACTATTAAAGTTGTACACAGATGTGAAATAGTAATATTTCTCCCTCATAAGGGCCGAAATACAAAATATGCACTCAGGAAAAAACACTTTAAAACACAGAGACCAGTTGTGAAAAATAAGCATTTAGGAATAAAGTAAGTTCACAAAATCATCTCAGAAGATTGACTCATTGCAAGATTATCTTGTAAGCTTTATGAAGGCTGACTGGACAACATGGCGGTGTCTAGGCTGCGTGACGTAAACCAACCTTTCAATGAAAGCGATTGTCATAATTTTCACACACACAACTTCAATCATGATATTAGTTGCCTCAAAGCATGTTATTTATCCTAGTACATAACATATGTTGTATATAATATAATGCTCACCTAAACGCAGAGAATAAGTGGGCTTTAAATTAACCCATTAACAATGGGTCACCCGCTAAACATTGGAGAAACATGGCGATTGACCAGACCGCTTTGTCTACCAAGCCTTTGTCTAGATTAAGCCTGTGTTTCCGGGGCGCGGCCAATCAATTGCCTTCAAACAAAACGAAATTTCGTTTCCTTAATTCTCCCGTCCTAAGTTTTCATAGCGCGTGAAGCTGTCTGCTGGAAAAGACTGAGGGATGATGACATACATGTCACAAAGGCATATGATGACGATCCATGATGCAGATACGTTGATCTACCAGTGTTGGTGTTCATAGTGACAGGGCCCTCTTTTCACCTTCACGCTGAGCATCTTGGGCAGAGACTAGTTTAACGAAGGAAGAGAGGTCGCCCATGGTCTCCGATATGATGAAATCTGTCTAGGTCTGAAATGTGTGCAGAGGTGTAAGAGTTAGTCGCTGTGTGTTCATGGACTTACTGGGGAGGAGATCGGAGCACCCAATGGACGCCTTTGGAGAGAAATCATGATATTCTAATCGCGATGCTTCAAGACTGCGAGAGATTGTGTGTCGGGAGGAAATTAAAGATTGAATAATTAAAAGAGAACAACAAATCGTGCGGGAAAACAATACAGCAGCCAGCTTAGAAGCCTTAAGCTTTTAAAGAACAATCCTGTGAAGTGTGTTCTTCATACAGGTGGGGATGCATACAAACAAGACGAACGCAGAAGAAGAAGAAGAAGAAGAAGAAGAAGAAGAAGAAGAAGAAGAAGAAGAAGAAGAAGAAAGAAGAAGAAGAAGAAGAAGAAGAAGAAGAGAAGAGAAGAAAAGAAGAAGAAGAGAGAGGAGGGGGAGGAGGAGGAGAAAAAGAGACGCTGGTCATTTGTTTTTCTGTTGTTGGCTCGCTGCCGAACTCGTGGACCATACGCATGCTACTGCTTCTAGAACACTGGACTGATGTTTGTGTGTGGGTGTGCGAAACGCCAGTGGCCCATGTCCTCATGCTTTCGTTGGGTTTGGGTAAACAATGGGAAACAGCTTTCGGGAACCCTCAGTTCTCTTATTCGCTCAATCCCCATGGAAGATAGTTCTCTTGGTTACTGTAACAACCCGATCTTCTTAATAGAACTATTAGAAGTCTGACTTTCTTCGGGAAAACCCGATAGGGCACCTTGCACCAAATACGCACTAATGTAAATTCTTGGGCCATCAATGTCCGTTTAAACAACTACCATTTGTAGACTGCCTCATGTCAATCTGACACTTTAAAGAGTGAGACAGATGAAGTGCAGCATCCTACTGGTGGATTGGAAAGGTAAAAACGGGTTTTATTTAGTCCTGCCAGACCTTGGCCTATAAATCTATGTTGTCTCGACTGGTGAGACGAATTGGCGAAACGGCAGTCCATATTGTGAGTGGGTTGACCGTTGGCCAATCTAGCTAAGCGTCTTGTTCTTGCCATCGCCTGGGAACGAATCTGAGCAATATATCTCCCCAGATGATTTCGCTTGTTCTTGGCGGCAGATGGGCGGGTGCTATTTTTCTTCCTAGGGCCTGAACTTTGCATAGTGGCATCTTTCATTTGAATATAAACATAACATATCCACGGAATGCCGGAAGGAGGGGAGGGCTCCGTGGGGACGGGTTCCACCCATCTATCTTCTTAAGCCGGAAGAGGGTATCCACTGTGCTATCTCTTTCATCTTTTGGCAGATAGGGTGGCCAGGTGGACTGAATAATTACTGGTCGATAAGATGATGTCAGAGATATAAATAGACCTCTGGTTCTCACTGGAGAGAACCGGAACTCATCTAGATCTACGTGTTATGTGAGGCACTGCCGGTACATTGCGGCGACAGCTCAGACAAGAGCAGCGGCCGGAAGGGATAGTATCTTCTTTCCTTATTCTTGCTGGGAATAGGGAACTACACTTCTTTCATATAGACCCCCTACTATAATATTAGTTAAGGGGGGAAACACAGCATAATTACGCAGCACAACACCACAAGAGCTTTGTCGTGAGAAAGAGAGGGTTTGCAAGTGAGAGGGAAGCCGAGAAATGAATGTGGCCCAGTAATAATAAAAGCATGGTATGAGAGTGGAGAGTGAATCTTGTATGAAGAAAATAGGGGAAAAGGGACCTAGGTAAAAACGACCGACCTGGACAAGCTGGAGGGCTTGTCAAGCAGGGACCAGCCATCCCGGACCTCTTGAGGGCAGGCCAATTCACTCAGGTCTCCTGAATAGTACTATTATGTATATTTTTGTTTTTTGCCAACGATATGCTGAGACCATTAGCAGTCCCATGTCGGCGGGACCTGAAGTACGTAGAGGCTTTCACAAATGTTTGTCATCTCCAGGGTCCTTCTTCTGGAAGTGAATAAATCTGAAAGTATCCACAGGGGCCCCTACGCTAAAGCTTTTATAACCCTGATGAAGCCAGGTCAAGGTATTGGCCATACGCGCATGGTGTTGTTTTCTCTGAGAGAGAGGCAAGATGGTCTTGGGCGAATGACAATTTGCGGATGGCGCAATTCAAGTCCTTTCGACGACATAGGCTCGAGTACAGTTAGGGGTTCGGGGGGCTGGGCCTACGCATAATTATCTGCGTATCCAATTTGTCCAGGGCAGTGAAAGGACCTATCCCTTTTAAATTTACGAACTCTTCCCATTATTTTAAATTATACCCAACCTTGTTCCCAAAAGGAAAAATTGGAGCGGCCTGTTTTCGTATAACCAATACCTGGAAGGAAGGGAATTATGGCACAAAGCGGGGGAGCTGTATGTGGAAAAACGGACAGTGTATTAAGCTGGGTCTGTGAAGAAAAGCTACCTGAGGCTCTGTGCCTGAACTGAACACTTTATCTTGTTGTGTCTGTAGAGAACTATCTGTTTAATGCCTTGATGTTTTCCTGTGCTGTACTTTATTAAGTTATTAAATTACGTTATAGTTATACTCTGACGATCGCCATGTTATCTATGGGTCAACCAGAAAGACACCTCAGGGAATAGGCCCCGAGGTCGAAGAGAGAGTGACAGTGAGTCCAGGGAACGGAGGAGGGTTGGCAAGCAAAGACCTATCCCCGCCAGGGCTATAGAATATTATTGAAGCAAAGGGACAGGGGTATGGACCCTCCACGAGCTTGTTACAGTGGGTTAGCTTTCCCTATTACTAGTGTCCCTAGTCATCAGTCGAACTCACTCCGACTTCCGGGGTACTTGTAATTTACGTCCCTAAGTCAAGGATAAGAAGTCAACATTTTAGTCCACGTAACCGGTGTAGGGGTTGAACCCGCTTCCTTGATATCAACACACCGGATATTTAGGAACGAGCGGTCTTACCCATTCGGCCATGCTGACCTTATGTCAGTGTTTACTATAAATAATAATCTTACAAGAGGCGGACAAGGCCGGACCTGGCATCAGCTTCTTTTATAACTCGCCCTACACCGTGTCAACACACATTCACAAAATTACTTTAACATTTCATTTTTATTCACTCTGAAATTGTATACATCACAACGCTTGTTGTACTCATTGCGACACACTAATATTCTCATCATCTAAACACAGAAGCCACAAACAAAATCTTGCACTATATATTGTCTGGCATATTCCGCTGCATCTCGCCAGGTGTATACTGCAGAGTTTATATACACATAGTCACCGATACTTCTCGGAATGTAGAGAATTAGTTATCGCCACGGTAAGAGCACATTTAAAACAAAGTCTTTCTGTCTGTACAAAATTGGTTGAAACCAGCCTAATTGCTTCCCCTTGGTATATTTGAGCAATCGTTTATTGTTCGTGAATACAATATACGAAACGCCTGCTTCTTGTTAACTTTATGGCAGCAATTTGGCAGTTGTTGAGAGGTGGCCGAGCTTGGAGTTTTATAGCTTGTCGTCCACACAAGGGCCTGCTCCGTGGAGGCGTTACGGACGCAGTTCGTAATCTCGCATACCGTGTTCGAAACACAGCTGCGGGACAGCAGATCGCCTTGCGTTGTTTTTTTTTAATGAAATGGTGTGGGTGCCGGTCGATCAGAAAGGCAATGGCAAAGCTACTGAACGAAAACTTGCCTAGGAAACACAAGCAGCCAAACAATGTTGGAGTTGACAGCTACGTCCAGTAAAGGATATGCAACTAACTAGACAGGGATTCCTGAAGACTGTTTAACTTTTTCCCACCCATACTGTTATATGTTAAGTTACTTAATTTGCCAACTGTCGTTCTGTTCTACCTATGAAAGTTACATGTCGATCACACTGGGACTGATAAATACAGCTTGATTTGGTGTACAGAGACAATAGTTCTTTCACAGGTGGACCATATATTGGGGTGGTTTTATAACTGATCACTGGTTCAGCGTCAAAGAAAGTTTGGTTTACTGCTGTTTTAAGTCGACCGTGTATTCGTTGCATTACGTCGTTTTCTCGAAAGATCAGCTAAAGAAACACTTGAAATGTGGGAACCGTTGATTCTGAAGGGGTAGGTAGCATGGAAGAATATCGACAGCGGAGTTAATTCAGAAAACCAAAGACCGAGACCTGTGGGCAGTCATGAACGCCTACGCCAGCCGGCATGGCACTTGATGATGTTTGGGTGGCTAGCAGTGACGCTTGATGAAGTTGGCTGGACACCTATTAGATTGCAGAGTCTGGTTAACAATCATTACCATCTTTGGACAACAATCAACTTCAAATTAATACCTCTTTGCAGCTGACTCGGTCATATTTCTGAGTCAGGCGATGGGCCCTAATATAACTTCTCTTGTGAGGTTGAACGGGGTGGTGGCAATGGTACAATGGTCTGGTTAAGAGTTTCCAGTTCTTCGTTTAGCATGTCGTCGCAGTAAATCTGTTTAGCTAGATTGAATATGGTCCGTACCAAGCCACGCTTATATTGGATAAGAGCAAAGCTGTTGATGGTCAGGTATTGGCCCGTCCGTGTTTCTTTTCGACAATACATGAACTTTGCACCTATCCAACAAAAGGTGGTCTATTTGTAAAATCTCACTACACTTTGTATGAAGAACAAATTTGAGAAATAAAGTACATGATGTCATCAAAGAATGCGCTCCACAGTCCATCGTGAAGTAATATGCAGTGAATGGCTGTCGTCTGCTGGAGTAATTTGTATTCCAAACAGATAGGTGTTATCAACGGAAGAAATAACAACAGACGCGTTGCAGAAGGTATTTGAGATTATGAAGAGACGCGTACAATCATGTCTGGAAGCCCGTGGTGGACATTTTCACACCTGTTACAATTAATGCTTCAATAGTACTTTCCAGCTTCCCCAAAACAGCGTTAGACCATAGCAATAACTATTGTAACTAATTAAATGAATTTTTTATCACATATGTTGATGACATCATATACTTAATGTTTTAAACTTGTTCTATATCCAAAGTTTAGTGACACTTTACAAACACTCGGTATATATAATAACAAGTCCTGCAGACGAAACCTGCTGTGAAGTGTTAAGACCCCCACATTTTCTAGACCTGAATGCACGAATGAATAGATGGACAGGCCTTCCCTCCCGTAGCAGACGTCGTTGGTGGGTGTGTATTACTTTATGGATAAGTTTGTCTATGTGGCAAGCACCTTCCGTCTCTTGACATGTGGCTCACGGACATAAATCTTGAGAACCTCTGAGACAGCCGCATGTTTAGCATCAAAACGAAACACCGAACATCCCCAGTCGCAGTTTAAGGCAAATATCCCTACATGCATCACCATAGATTCTACACAACTCACACTGTTATCAACATCAAGATTAAATTTCCCAAACGATAACAACTTGTCCTGCAAACGTGCTCCCTCCTCGGCCGCCGTGCATAAATGTTTTCGATAACTAGAAATTATTTCCTAAACCGTAAATATTTTTGTGTTGGGAATAAAATCGTGTCGGCCATTCCATTTCCTAAATGCCTGGCCCATCAGGGCTCTAATGGAGAGAGATCAATGTCTATTTGTCACGTGACGTCAATAACGGTAATGGGGGCCTGTCGTGATTGTTGCATGGAATCTGGTCAACTTTCCCAACATCGGCTGACGTTAAATCGAAGTAATAGTGTCATTTCCTTCTCGTTATTTGTTGTTATTGTTATGCCTGTTGTTGTTCTTCTTGGTTAATCTCTTTAGTTGTTGTTGCTATTGTGGTATTTTGTATAACCCCATTGTTGTTGTTCTTCGTACATCTCATTAGTTGTTGTTGCTATAATATTGTTGTGTTTACGCCCGTTGTTGCTGTTCTTCGTTGCGCATCTCATTACTTGTTGTTGCTGTTATGTTGTCGTTTTAGACGGAGTCCTATGTTGATTACTTCCCGTTCATAGTAATAATGTGCACTTGTATTTCCGATAAGCGTGTTCGCACTCTCTTAAAGGCACAAAATTGACGTCAACAGCTGACGCGTTCAGCAGTTTAATTAGTCTTCGAAGAGAAGCCCTGCTACAAGAAGGCCGGCTCCACAGTTCAATTAGAAATCCCTGGGAGATGTAGACCACTATAACAGGCTTGAGGCCAGGGTCCTAAGTTCCTGCATTGAGCAGGATTTTGTTGAATGCCGCATTGACGGGGACAACGACTCCCTGATAGGGATTACCAATTCAGAGTGTAATATTGTTTTATGAAATGACGGAATATATCCCAGGGTAGATATTCACATTCAGAAGACGTAAAATAATCCATAACCATTAAGAGGATTTAGTTACCAAGAAGTCATGGTCATTATGCGGAAAAGGAGGTGCCGTGGACTATATATGAATGGGACTTAGTTAGACGGCCGGACAGAATTACAAACCACCTCAAGCCTGAAATAATTCCTGGTCAGTGAAATTTATGAATCGCTTTTGCGAAATCTGCTTCAATTTGCTAGTTTGGCAAGAATAATTTAGTTGAGTCAAAAAACCGAATCACAGCCTCAGACTTTCCCCACACGTGCCTCCTCATCTGAAACAGCCAGAGACGAGTCCCAATATAAGGGTATCAGTAGCGGTTGATTATTGTCTGTCGGGCCCTTTTCTCAGATTTTTGAGTGTCCCCCAGATCCTCTGGTCACTCCCTGCAGCAAAGTTCTGAAAAAATTATGACTACAGTCAGATAATACTCTTAACTACAAGCATGCTGACTGGCAGTCTCTTGTACCCAATATTCTAAACACAAAACTTGCCCGACCCCCGACCCCGGGATCAGGGGAGGGTCGGTTTATAATCCTATTCCCCCAACCCATACCGACCCCAGTATTTATTGGCTGTTTGTGATTTCCCAGGCAATTTGATGTTTTGTAGTTTCTCACAGACAGCTGTGCCCTGGGGAGATAGTCATACACAGTTCCACAATTCCCCGACACAAAGAGCCGAGGGTTCTAAATCAGCCGAGGGCGATTTGGAAGCAGATCTCTCTGCGTTGATTTACATGGTATGAGACGTAGGCCGTTCAGAAAACAATGGCAAACTACAGATATAAGATTGCCTATTAATTCAAAAATCGCCAATAATATACATATATTTCAAGTACCTAGGAAGTATAATATCATCAAATGGCAGATCAGAAGACGAGATCGAAAATAGGTGCAATAAGGCAAATGAACTCATTGGACAAATGGCACCAATACTACAGAACAAACATGTATCAATAACTACTAAGAAAGCACTCTACAACACAATCTTCCTACCAACTCTATGCTACCAATGCCAAACCTGGACAATGACAGAAAAAGAGACAAGAAAACTTACAACAACAGAAATGAGGTTCCTGAGAAGAATACTCAACGTATGAAGAAGAGAAAAGATCAGACATGAAGAAATCAGAACTAAAGTGGGGGTTAAAGCTGCAGTAGATTTTATTAGAAAGCAGCAAGTCAAATGGTTTGGCCATGCAAGTAGGTTACCAGTCAACAGCATACCACAACAAGCAATGATGTACAGACCAGATGGAAACAGGAAGAGGCCGACCACGTAAACGTTGGACGTAGGAAATAGCAGAGTCCATTGGAATATCGATATATGAAGCCCATAATCGGGCACTCTCACGAAGTTTATACTTCACCTCGACACCGCAAGGTACAAGAGGAACATGATGAGATGAGAGATGATATATATATATATATATATATATATATATATATATATATATATATATATATATATATATATATATATATATTATATATATATATATATATATATATATATATATATATATTTGTTTCATGCTGAATTTTTCATATAGTTGTATCAGTATGTTTGTGGTTTGTGTGCTGACGAAGGCTTTGGCAGCAACGTTCTGTTTGTTATTTGTTATCGTGTTCTGGTAAAGCTTACCTATTCTTCTTCCCGTTATTTTTGTGATTCATTTAAGCTACGGGTGTAAAGGGTGGAGTCAAGCTACAGGAGTAAAGGGTGGAGTCAAGCTACAGGAGTAACGGATGAACTCAAGATATAGGACTAAGGAGTGGACTCAAGATACAGGAGTAACGGGTGGAGTCAAGACACAGGAGTAAAGGGTGGTGTCAAGCTACGACTAATTGCCTCTGAATCTCTCGCTGTAAAACAATCACAATGAGAAGGGACGAGGACCTGACAGCACGAAGCCGTAGAAATGTGCGAAATTGACCAGACATTTCAAGAAGACAGCAAAGAAGACAATGACACCAAGCCAATGAGAAGAAGATTACACGGACGCGAAATTAGCAAGAACAAGATGACAGGAAACAACATACAGGCTCCAACCATAGCAAGGGGACAGACCGACAGTTGAACGATAGGCAGATAGTAGAACGATAGACAAACAGCTGAGAGATAGACAGACAGTTGAACAATAGACGGACAGTTGAACGATAGACAGACAGTTGAACGATAGAAAGACAGTTGAACTATAGACAGACTAAAATATTGACTTCTCGTCCTTGACTTTGGGAGGTAAATAACAAGTACCTCAGAAGTCGGAGTCATATTAGGGAAAGCCAATTCACAAGCAGAAATCAGTCAAGTTCACAATAAGTAGTAGCGTGGACTACGCATGAGTTTAAAGCCAGCAAATAAACCCAAAAAATACATAATAAAATAAAATAATGAGCCACATATATAAGGAAGTTACCTGCTGTATAAATAATTACAAGAATATACATAAAGTATTTCAATGCACATTCACTGCCCCGAGAATAATAATCAACACATTCAAGTTCCAAATCCGTGCTCTTTCCATGTACAGTGACGACAGGTTTCCAATAAACAGTTTGCCCCTAATTTAACAAGGAACACCCCGTTTACCTAAACTCTCCCTGCTACATCCCTGAGAGCAGCTTCTGGATGGATGGGTGCCGCGGAGGCCGCTTCTATTGATGACAGAATCAGGTGCCAGCGCAATGACTTTGATCTCCCACTCTGCATCGGTCCCTGGGGAAGACATGAATTAGGGATGTGGCAGATTTATTATGCTTCCTCTTTAGCAGGCGGACAAAACCAGATAGAACAAAGAGGAACAAGGCCGGGGGCTGAATGAGTGGAAAGAAGTGATAAAAGCTCCACTGCGGAGCGAGCAAGACATGAGGATTCTCGTCGTCAGGAATAGTCCCTCTTCCGGGAATGTTTAGGCTTTTTATATTCCTGACACTCTTGGAGGGAGGCGAGCCCGAGTCATGACTCCAGGGGTCTTTCTCCTGCCGTAAATTCGAACCAAGTATCCAGGCGTTGTATTGTCTTCGTGCTTGTCCCACGCCTGCAAAGTATGCTTGCTCCCGTAGAGAGACAATAACGGGGAAAACGATGGGATGGAGGAGAAAGAGTTACACCGGAACATCCTGTGAATATTTGAAATGTTGTGTGTCCTTTGCAGGACGTGTCAACCCCAGGTTGATATTGTAAGCACTACTTTATGTAAAGTATGTGAGTTTGTTGTTTCTCTGCCGGATACAAACAGACAATATTTTTTGTCTGTTTCTTGTTGTACTGCCACGTTTGCTGTATGGTCTTTCATCTTGGCTAAAATACATAACTCATATACACACATATAAGATACAATACATACCAGCAGAAATCAGTTGTACAACACACACCCACACAAGCAAACCGCACAGCACACACTCAGACAAACACAGCTCATAGCACACATCCGCACATAAGAGACCATAATACACTCGCACATATCAGACACATAACAAACGCGCACATGTAACTCACATAACATACCCGCACATATCAGACACAAAACACACACGCACATATCAGATACATAACACACCCACACATATGAGACACATAATACACCTGCACATATAAGACACATAACACACCCGCAAATATGAGACACATAACACACCCGTGCATATGAGACATAACACACCCGTACACACTTGTATGAGACACTTACATACACACCCGCACATATATGGGACACATAAAACCCTGCACATACGAGGGTAAGTCAATAAGTAAGTCACAAATGGCTGTAGAAAAATAACTAAATATGATAACAACTTGAAACCAGTTTATTTTAAAACATACATTGTCCCTTTATTTCTCAACATAATTTCCACCAACATTGATGCACGTATCCCATTGTTTTATTTGTCCTCCCAAACCGGCTGCATAGAACTGCGTGCTCTGTTTTCTAAACCACGTTTTCACTTCACATTCAACTTCGGCGTCACTCGCGAAATGTCTCCCGCCAAGGTGGGCTTTCAGTGGCCCCTAGCGATTTCCGGTAAAACGGTGCATAGCTGGGTAGAAAAAGTTACGTGGGCGAGTCAATAAGTAAGTCACACAGTTCTGTGGGATGACCGGTAAATGAAAGCAAAGCACGTGGGGCTGGTCTGGTTCGCTAGATCAGTTCCGCGTCATAGCGTTCGTTGTCTCGGATGGCTGTGTGAGGTGCGCCAAAATGGGATCTTCCCAGCCAACGTAAGTTAGCGAGGCAGGCGTTTCGAGAATGTAACCGCATCGTGCAACCAGGGTCGTAGTTTGAGCAGGCAAAAGAGCAAAATTTGTACGACCGTTCGACAAAGTCTCGATAAGCGCCCACTCTCTCTCGATGAGTAGTGGGCCTGCAGTCAGTAAGCTGGTATAGCTTTTCGGTCAGTCCTGTCCGGCGTAGCTTGAAAGCTCGTCGGTAGGCGTCCAGTGGTTTTGCATGTATCACCTTGTACCGGGAGGGCGCGCTTTAGCGATGCTACTCTTGGCTTGCGTGTGCGTGAATAGTCCGTCTGTCCGATAGATATCTGGTTGATCCTGCCAGTAGTCATATGCTTGTCTCAAAGATTAAGCCATGCATGTCTAAGTTCACACTGTCTCACGGTGAAACCACGAATGGCTCATTAAATCAGTCGCTCCCCCGATGTGTCTCCATCTTGATGTGGTGGGGGAGCTTGCGTGTCCCATCGACCCCATTTGCTTGCCGATGGATGAAAAACTACATATCGGACAGCTTATGGGATAGGGACCAGACTAAGAGAGACACAACCTGCTGCTCTGCAGGTAGACTGAGGATAGCAGTCAAAAATTTAAATCAGGTGCACGAAGGCAGAAGTTCTTGGTCCGGACAAAACTCTTAAGGCTCCCTGTCGAGGGCTGTGGCTGAACACCTCTAAGCCACAAACCCTCGGATCTGAGAGCCGGGCCGATACCCACCTACCGAAAAATAGAGGCGTGATACTGAGCAAGCTACATGCTCAGGTCTGATACATGTTCGAAGGCTCTCAGCTGGGGGATATGAGAGATTCCCGGATGAGAGGGCCAGGCCGTTTCTCGTTCACTGCTGCACGAAGGTAAGGTGCTGAGCCGGCAGCACATGTAGCCTACCTCGTGAGCGAGTACAAAAAGTCAGAAAAGTGCCCCAGTCGAAGGAAATGGTTACGAAAACTGTCTGTATCTAACTCATAGAGAGTGTAGACAAAAGTGGAAGAACGTCTCAATGACGCGAAATGGAACGCACGGCGAGCGAACCTATTGCGTGGTCTGAAGTCAAAAGCAAAAGCTTACCGAGTGGATGTCGCTCGCAGTCTGACCGCTCCTGGTGTGTGCTTGAGCGATCAGTGGCAAGCGAGATGCCCAACACATGGAAGTGAGGAACTAAAGCAGCCATGAGCAGGACGTGGCAACTCCTCGGGTGAGCCCAGTCTCAGAGCAATATGTGCCGGCTCTGCAATTATGGAAGCCTCCTTGGATAGCGAGGGAATGCCCATGGTCTGCCCCTGCCTTCCCTTGAGGGCCGACCGCGATGTCGTTGATCGTTCTATCTTGACCAGCTGAGATGTTGGCGACATCACAACAGTCTAACGTGCCTCGAAACCAGAGGAAGGCTAACCTCATTAAAAAATGCCCGCCGGAAGTCGGAAGTGTCGTCCTACGGGTGGCAAACTAAAAATTGACACTACGCAATTACGTCCGAGTGAAATGTCTCGTCCGAATGTCTCTCGTGCTAGGAACAGCTCTGACTACCTAGTTTCCGAATGCCGCTCTTGTTCGGAACAGCTCTGACTAGGTAGTTTTCCGAATGTCTGTCGTGCCTGGAACAGCTCTGACGGGCGCAACGACAAGCACATGTCCGAAAACTCGCTGAGTGGATACCGTCTGCAAACCTGTCTGGTATGTGCGGGAATGGCCCGGGGCAAACGAAATGACCAATATATTGAAGTGAGGATTTAAAGCAGCCATGAGCAGGACGTGACAATTCCCTCGGTGAGCCCAGAACCAGGGCGCTATGTGTCGGCCCTGCAACTATGGAAGCAACCTTGGATGGCGGAAAATGCTATGGACTGTCCCTGCCTTCCTTTGAGGGATGACCGTTGTCTTCGACCGTTCAACCTTGGCTAGCTGGGTTGTAGATGGCACGACAAAAGTGAGAGTCTCCCAGGAATGCTACCTGGTAAAAAAAAGCACGCTGTAGTCGGATGAGTTGGCCTACGGGTTTTGGCCCAAGGGCGCATAACAGACACACCGCAATCATATCTGAAAAAACACTCCGGATGAACGAAAAGAAGAAGACCCCGGGAAGGTTAACCCGGTCAACAAATGCCCGCAGAAGTCGGATGTGTCGGCCTAACGGCGCAAGAACGCAGCTCTGCTGTAAACAGGCACAATGCAATCACATCCGGAAAAAAACTCCGGATGAACGAAGAAGAAAAAGAAGAAGAAGAAAAGAAGAAGAAAGCAAAGCACGCAGTTCTATGCAGCCGGTGTGCGAGGACTGATACAACGATGGGATAAATGCATCAATGTTGGTGGAAATTATGTTGAGAAATAAAGGAACAATGTATGTATAAAAATAAACTGGTTTCAAGTTGTTATCATGGTTAGTTATTTTTCTACAGCCATGTGTGACTTACTTATTAACTTACCCTCGTATGAGACACATAAACACTTTTACCACGCACCAACACATGTCAAGCACTTTATATATGCACACAAGCACACACACACACGCACACACACACACCCACACACAAACCTCAAGCAAACAATACATTACCATATATCAAGCATTTACCGCACATACGCGTTGAACAACTAACATATATCTATATATATCAAGCATTCACCGCGCATACGCATCAAACAAATAACAAATACCTACACATAGCAAGCACGGTACACACACACACACACACACACACACGCACACACACACACACACACACACACACACACATATATGAAACAACTAATAAATGTCCGCACACATCAATAATTTACCACACACATCAAACCGATAACCCATACCTACATATTTCAATCACTGAACACACACGCACAAACACAAACACACACACACGCACACACACACATTTAAAAATAGCACACACCCACACATACCAAACACTTCATCACATAACTCCACACGCCAAACTACAAAAGACACAACAGCTGCCCCAAGAAAACAACTCGTAAAAGACTCAATATAAGAGCGACACTTCTGACTGCAGACAACAGCCAAGTAATACAATCCACAGCGGGGACTTGACAGACAGGCACAACACCGATCTATTATAACTACAATACCCGACTTGTTGGAAGAAAAAGGATTCAATAAAGAAACATATACATGGTTGAACTGGCTGGTTCGTGTTTACAGAATAGTTATAGCAGGCGGGTCGCTCCTACAGTCATCATCATTAAGTGCCTTTCCATCTGACGTATGCATTCGTGACTTTCCATAGATATTTGGCTTTGATGCTTTGGACTAACTCTGGACTAACTGTTGATAATATTCTTCCATGTCACCGTCTCAGTCCATCCAGCAGAATTTCTCTTGGTATGCCTCTGCCTCTCTTCCCACTTATCTTTCCAGATGCAACAATATTCTCCAAGGCGTCTCTTCTCATCACATGACCAGAGAATGCTTGTTTGTCTCTTTCTTATCTTTTTTATTGTTGTATACACAGTTCTATTTTTTTTATTGTTTAGCTTCTTCCAGGCAATCATTGTTGGTTACTCTAGCTGCCCAAAGAATTCACAACGTTCATCTTAGGAACCACATCTCCATTACTTCTAAGCTCTTCCTAATTTGTTAATTAGTCCCATGATGTGCCGCCACACAGAAAAACAGGTGCTCTTGTAATCAGCATCACGTGTCTTGCCGACTGAGGCGGGCGATCATGTTTCTCCACAAACTACGATCTCCGACGGTATCGATGAATTCATGTGTTGGCTCCCTCTCGTGCTATGACACAAGACCGTCCAGAATTTTATCTCGTTTTTTTTTTTTAAAGTTTAGTCGACGGATCAACATCACGGCACACAGGTGTAACCCATAAGTGCTCCGTTCTACAACTAACTCAAGCCTGAGTCCGGAGAATCTCAGCTCAGTGCACGAACTCCATGGCACCGGTGAGGATCCTGAAATACTTTGGGTAGATTTTTTACTCGAAATTTTTCCCGGGCAGCGCTGTTAGGCTACTCTTTTTTCGATTTCCAACTGCCAAAGTATTTTTTTTACGTGCGCAGCAATACACACGGGCGTCTGATCTCACTACCCAGAGACCAGGGGAAATGTTACTAGATGTATACGTGAAAAAATCCCGGCCCTCACCGGGGCTTCCAGCATTCTTCTTCTTCTTTTCGTTCATCCGGAGTGTTTTTTTCCAGATGTGATTGCGGTGTGGCTATTATGCGCCCTTGGGCCGAAACCCGTAGGCCAACACATCGACTTTAGCGTGCTTTTTTGACCAGGTAGCAGTCCTGGGAGACTCTCACTTTTGTGGTGCCATCTACAACCATGCTGGCCAAGTTAGAACGGTCGAAGACAACGGTCATCCCTCAAAGGAAGGCAGGGACAGTCCATAGCATTTTCCGCCATCCAAGGTTGCTTCCATAGTTGCAGGGCCGACACATAACGCCCTGGATCTGGGCTCACCGAGGGAAATCGTCACGTCCTGCTAATGGCTGCTTTAAATCCTCACTTCAATATATTGGTCATTTCGTTTGCCCCGGGCCATTCCCGCACAAGCCAGACAGGTTTGCAGATGGTATCCACTCAGCGAGTTTTCGGACATGTGCTTGTCGTTGCGCCCGTCAGAGCTGTTCCAGGCACGACAGACATTCGTAAAACTACCTAGTCAGAGCTGTTCCGAACAAGAGCGGCATTCGGAAACTAGGTAGTCAGAGATGTTCCTAGCACAAGAGACATTCGGACGAGACATTTCACTCGGACGTAATTGCGTAGTGTCAATTTTTAGTTTGCCACCCGTAGGACGACACTTCCGGCTTCCGGCGGGCATTTTTTAATGAGGTTAGCCTTCCTCGGGTTTCGAGACTCTTGTTTCGGCTTCCACACAGCAAGCTTTCGCTTCGGGCTGCCACGTAATGGATTCGCAAGACAGGCTTTCCATTTCGTGTCAACGAGACAATTTTCCACCTTTGACTACACTCACTCCATGAGTGTGGTTACAGACTATCGGACATCTGCGAGACGTGCGACCGAGGTGTTTTTCCACCTTTTGTACTCGCTCACGAGATAGGCTACATGTGCTGCCGGCTCAGCACCTTACCTCCGTGCGTCTGTGGGCGAGTAACGGTCAGGCCCTTTCATCCGGGGATACCTCATATCCCCCAGCTAAGAGCCATCGAACAAATCTGCGCCGAACATGTAGCGTTCTCAGCACATCATCACAATTTTGATGTAGGTTTGTGTCGGCCAGGCTCTCACTTCCGAGAGTTTATGGCTTAGAGACGTTCAGCCATACACCTCGGATGGGAGCCTTAGAGGTTATGTCCGGACTGAGATTTAGGGATCTTTTGCCTGATTTTGACTGCTATCCTCAGTCTTACCTGCAGAGCAGCAGGTTGTGTCTCTCTTAGTCTGGTCCCTATCCCACGAGCCGTCCGATATGTAGTTTTCATCCATCGGCAAGCACATGGGCAAGCTCCCCCACCACGGCAAGGTGGAGACACATCGGGGGAGCCATCAACATTTGATAGGGCAGACATTTGAAAGATGCGTCGCCGGCACGTAAGGCCATGCGATCAGCACAAAGTTATCCAGAGTCACCAGTGGGAACGCCGCGCCCCGCGAAGGGCAACGACGATTGGTTTTGAACTAATAAAAGCGCTCTTCCCGCGAGGGTCGGAGCTTGGTAAGCATGTATTAGCTCTAGAATTGCCACAGTTATCCAAGTAGGATCGTGTCATCTAAGGAACCTCGACTGATTTAATGAGCCATTCGCGGTTTCACCGTGAGGCATGTGAACTTAGACATGCATGGCTTAATCTTTGAGACAAGCATATGACTACTGGCAGGATCAACCAGATATCTATCGGACAGACGGACTATTCACGCACACGCAAGCCAAGAGTAGCATCGCTAAAGCGCGCCCTCTCGGTACAAGGTGATACATGCAAAACCACTGGACGCCTACCGGCGAGCTTTCAAGCTACGCCGGCAGGACTGACCGAACGGTCGTTCAAATTTTGCTCTTTTGCCCGCTCAAACCACGACCCCGGCTGCACGATGCGGTTACATTCTTGAAACGCCTGCCTCGCTAACTCACGTTGGCTGGGAAGATCCCGTTTTGGTGCACCTCACACAGCCATCCGAGACAACGAACGCTAGACGCGGAACTGATCTAGCGAACCAGACCAGCCCCACGCTTCCAGCATTTGAGGCGGACACGATACCTCGAGACCACTCAGCCCCCCAACAATTGATTTTTTACTCGAAATTTTTCCCGGGCAGCGCTGTTAGGCTACTCTTTTTTCGATTTCCAACTGCCAAAGTATTTTTTTTTACGTGCGCAGCAATACACACGGGCGTCTGATCTCACTACCCAGAGACCAGGGGAAATGGTACTAGAAGTATAGGTGAAAAAATCCCGGCCCTCACCGGGGCTTCCAGCATTCGAGGCGGACACGATACCTCGAGACCACTCAGCCCCCCAACAATTGACAGCCCCCCCCCCCCCCCAGGGGGATTTGAACCCTCGACCTTCTGCTTACTAAGCAGATGCTCTAATCAACTGAACTATGGAGCCGTACTTTATCTTGATGTAAAGAAAACACAAAAGTAATTTACTCTTTACGTGCCTGAAGCGTATTATTACATATATGGTGGTGTTAGAGCAATATTGTAATAGATCAAGCTTTTTGTTTTCTTAACTAAGGGCTCGCGAATCCCCCAGGGGCCAGAGCCGCGCCTTCAGGTCCCCACGACCCTGTGTGTCATTCAGATTACGGCCCTTGCTGCTGGCCATGGCAAGATCAAGTACAGTACACTTTGACCTTAGTCATAAGGCTGAGAAGTGGCCACTTTTACGTGTGTGTGTGTGTGGTTTATTAATTGGTGTGTGTGTGTGTGTGTGTGTGGGTGGGGGGGGGGGGGCGCGCACACATACTAAATTCTGTCATACAAAAAATATTACATTGCGGGTTCGTTTTTCTGAAATGTTACCAGGGTAAGCCGAATATCGAAGAAGGTTGGCTGGTAAAAACGATAAAACAAAAAAAATTGAAATATTTTGGTCACTTGAAACGTCATGAAAGTTTAGTGAGAATAATAATAGAGGGATATATGCCTAGGAAGAGAGGAAGAGGAAGGCCAAAGAGAAGATGGGTGCAAAACGTGGCAGATGATCTTCAGATGGGTGTATCGGACGCGGAACATCTTGCTTATGATGGAGACTTTTTCGGAAGGTTGTTATGGTTGCGATGTTCTGCAAGGGATATGCTACTGAATGAATGAATGAAGCGACTGTTAATTAAAGAACAACAGATTGAATGGATTGGCCACATTACCTTCTGCCAGAAAGAGCCACATTGAAGAAATATAATGGATACAGGGCAAGAGGAGGACCACGTAAAAGATGAAGTGATGGTAATAAGAACTACCTCAGAGAAATTAATACCAACTTACAAAGAGTATCAGAAAAAGCACATAAAAGATCTTTACATCTCCTTCCAACTCTTCACTGTGGTAAATGTAGAAGAAAAGAAGACGAGGAAGCGGCTGTAAGAGCGACATGTGAGAGTGCACAATAGACAACGGTAATATTTAAAATAAAAATGACTAACGTGCCGATGACAGACTTAAACCACCTGGCTGCTGGAATACGAGTCCTTCGTGGCTCGTTTAATGGACTCGGCTTAAAATATTTTTCAATTACACACAACTATTTAAAAAAAAAAAAGCACTGTTAAGCATAACAAACAAAAATATTCAATAAATTAATTTAAATTGCCATTTGTACTCCCCCCCCCCCCCTTCCTTGCCTATTGATTATGGATACCAGGTTATCGAATTTCGTGTTTCGTTACGTCTAAGATGAGATTTGCCTCCTATTTGTATTACTACATCGGATGTTTTTTCCCGGTGTTTTGTTGACGTTTCAGGAACTATTTTTCCCCTCTGACAATACTGATCTTGTGGGCCTTGTCCGTAGGCCGGCAGGAGAGTTGTGTATTCTGCTCAAATAATACAACTTTACAACAAGGGTAAAATTAGTTCTTCGTCCTCTTACCTATTGTTATCTTATAACTTCATTAGTTTTTCACCTACAGCTATGTTATAGGTTAATAATTACGAAATCTATGTTAGCTTACAACTTCGCTAGTTCTTCCTCCAACGACTAATTGTTAATTTAGAATTCTTTCATTCTTCCTGCCACATTCGTCTTTCTCTTCTTCGCTTCTCTTACCAGGGAAATGCATATGTGTCAGGTTTGTTTCCTCTAGACCAGTGGTTCTCAACCGGTGGGGAATTTCCCCCAAGGAAGAGGGTGGGGGATTTTAGGGATTCCAATGGGGGAAATTAAGATTATTTCAAGATCGCGTTAATACGAGGAACCGATTACTTGATACTTGTTTTTTTCCCTCCATACTTTACAGTTCTGTACTTCTCCTCCTCTTTTAAATTCGTATTATAACGTAAGTAGACCCGCAAATCACGTTTTATATAGACGTCTAGACTTGTTCTAGTATATATTAATAAATTTAGCTTCCATCTTTACGTATACTGTGTAAGGGGGGGGGGGGTATTATTAACGGGAGGAAATATGAAAGGGGGGGGGGGGGGGAGGGGTGACATTCTGAACGTATGGTGAAGGGGTACATGGGCCGAAGAAAGATTGAGAACCACTGCTCTAGACAGATTCTATCCAAGGTGACGGGATCTATCTACCAGTGGCTAGATTTTCTTTCCTAACAATGTTTGTCAGGGACAGCGGCTTCAAGGCCTGCTCTTTGTTTTTTTTTAACGTGCACAACTTGCACAAGGGCCTCTCACATTTTGCCCGTATCCGAGAAGGTGAGGTATCGAATCCCACCACTCAAGAATTAGGTCAGAATGGCCGAATGGATAAGATCGCTTAAACATCCGGTGTGCTGATGCCGAGGTAAGGGGTTTAACCCCGACACCCGACAGTTGGACTAAAATGTTGACCTGTCGTCCTTGACTTGGGGACGTAAATTACAAGTACCTCAGAAGTCGGAGTGGGTTCTTCTGAAGGCGAGGGACGCTGTTAATAGGGAAAGCTAATCCATACGCAAATTTCAGTCCAGCAGTACTAGAAGTAGTGTGTATGGACTACGCTTGAGTTCAAAACAAGCAAGCGCAAAAAAAAAAAGAAAAAAAAAACTAGCCAAGATATCAAGGGGACGCGTGGTGTCATTACATACTAGTGGTTCTTGGACCAATTCCCAGCGCTGTGCTAGGATCCATCCAGATACTTTCTAAACCTGAAGCAGACACTGTGACCTCTCAGCCATGCCGCCTCTTCATTACTATTTTATAACTGAATATTCATGAGTAGAGTCAAGAACCGACATACAAGCTCTCAGGACATTCCCATATGTGCCCAGTATTCATTTTTAATAGCCAGCGAAGAGTCCCAATACTTTCCCCTTTTTTTTTTTCCCCCCCCGGGGGGTTTTTAAACCCCCCCCCCCCCCCCCACCCCACCCCCCCCCCCCCCAAAAAAAAAAGGTCCCCCAAAATTTAAAAATTTTCCCCCCCCCCCCCCCCCCCCCCCCCCCCTTTTTTTTTCCCCCCAAAAACCCCCCCCCCCCCCCCCCCCCCCCCCCCCTTTTTTTTGGGGCCCCCCCCCCCCCCCCCCCCCCCCTTTCCCCCCAAAAAAGGGTTTTTTTTCCCCCCCCCTTTTTTTTTCCCCCCCCAAAACCCCCCAAAAAAATTTCCCAAAATTTTGGGGGTTTTTTTTTTTTTTCCCCCCCCCCCCTTTTTTTAAAAAAAATTTTTTAAAAAAAAATTTTTTTTTAAAAACCTTTTTTTTTTGGTTTTTTTTTTTCACCCCCCAAAAATTAAAAAAACCCCCCCCCAAAAAAAAATTTTGGGGGAAAAAAAAACCCTTCCCCCTTGGGGGGAAAGGGGGGGGGAAAGGGGGGGGAAAAAAAAAAAAGGGGGGGGGAAAAAAAAGGGGGGGGGGGGGGGGGCCCCCCAAAGGGGGGGGAAAGAAAAAGGAAAGGGGGGGGAAAAGGGGGGGGGGGGGAAAGGGGAAAAAGGGGCCAAAAAGGGGGGGAAAGGGGGGGGGAAAAAAGGGGGGGGGGGGGGGGAGGGGAAAAAAAAAAGGGGGGGAAAGGGGGGAAAAAAAAGGGGGGAAAGGGGGGGGAAGGGGAAAGAGGGGGGAAAAAAGGGGGGGGGGAAAAAAAGGGGGGGGGGGGAAAAGGGGGGGGAGGGGGGGGGAAAAGGGA
>JACEFZ010009648.1:32500-106864 GCA_014155875.1 Cepaea nemoralis | reverse complement strand
CGAAAATTTAACCCCCTAAGCGGGGCCCCGGGGGAAATTTTTAGCCTGGATGGGTTTGCCAATGATTATCAAACTACGCATTTCACTATCCCCTAAGCAAGCCTCTACTCCTAACTCAATGGCCCCCAAAACTATGGCGGAAGTTGACTCAATGGTCACCAAAACTGTGGCGGAAAGAAACTCAATGGTCACTAAAACTGTGGCGGGAAGTAACTCAACGGCCCACCATGAATGTGGCGGGAAGTGACTCATGGTCACCAAACTGTGCCGGAAGTAACTAAATGGTCACTAACACTGTGGTGGGAAGTGACTCAATGGTCACCAAAACTGTGCCGGGAAGTGACTCAATGGCCCCACTAACACTGTGTGGGGAAGTGACTCAATGGTCCCAAAACTGTGCCGGGAAGTGACTCAATGGTTACCAAACTGTGGGGGAAAAGTGACTCAATGGTTACCAAAACTGTGACAGGAAGTAACTCATGGCCACCAAAATTGTGGCGGGAAGTAACTCAACGGTCCCCAAAAACTGTGGCGGGAAGTGGACTCAATGGTCACCAAACTGTGGTGGGAAGTGACTCAATGGTCACAAAACTGTGCCGGGAAGTGACTCAATGGTCACCAAAACTGTGCCGGGAAGTGACTCAATGGTCACCAAAACTGTGCCGGGAGTGACTCAATGGTTACCAAAACTGTGGCGGAAAGTGACTCAAGGGTTACCAAAACTGTGACAGGAAGAAACTCAATGGCCACCAAAACTGTGGTGGGAAGTAACTCAATGGTCACCAAAACTGTGGCGGAAAGTGACTCAATGGTCACAGAAAAGATGGCCGGAAGTGACGCTATGGTCACATAAACTGTGGCTGAAAGCAACCCAACGGTCACTGAAACTGTCCTGGAATTAATTCAATGGCCACCAAAACTATAACTGAAAGTAACTCAATGGTCACAGTAACTGTGGCGGGAAGTAACTCAATGGTCACAGAAAATGTGCCGGGAAGTAACTCAATGGTCACATAAAATGTCACGGGAAAATAACTCAATGGCCACCAAAACTGTGACGGGAAGTAACTCAATGGTCACATAAAAATGTCACGGAAAATAACTCAATGGCCACCAAAACTGTGACGGGAAGTAACTCAATGGTCACAGAAACTGTTATGGGAAGAAACTCAATGGTCACAGAAACTGTAGCAGGAAGTAACTCAATGGTCACAGTAACAGTGGCGGGGAGTAACTCAATGGTGACATAAACTGTCACAGTAACTGTGGCGGGAAGTAACTCAATGGTCACAGAAATGTGCCGGTAAGTAACTCAAGATGTCGAAATTCCTTCTGGCTTAAAATATACGGGTAATTGGAAATACCGGTTTGCATGAGGCAGGGATATTGTTATATGTCAATATGAGAGAGAGAGAGAGAGAGAGAGAGAGAGAGAGAGAGAGAGAGAGAGAGAGAGAGAGAGAGAGAGAGAGAGAGAGAGAGAGAGAGAGAGAGAGAGAGAGAGAGAGAGTTGAAGGAGGAGAGGCATGGTGAAGGTGAAGATGGAAGATGCTGGACAGTTTGACATCACGGCACAGAGGAACATCATTATCAGGAACTATTGGCAGTACACAAGACAGAGGGCAGTAGACAGACATGTAGTATAAGAAGAGAAGAACGAGACAGACAGACAGACAGACAGACAGACAGACAGACAGACAGACAGACAGACAGACAGACAGACAGACAGACAGACAGGCAGGCAGGCAGGCAGGCAGACAGGCAGGCAGGCAGACAGGTAGGCAGATGCTTACAGAGGAACATCAATATCGGGAATGATGGGCAGCACACAAGACAGAGGGCTGTAGACACATGTAGTGCAGGGTGTTTATAAAGTCTCACAACACTTTATATGTAGAACAATTTGAAACTGAAGTACATGACGTCATCAAACAATGTGAGCAACTTTTCATCGTGAAGCAATGTGCAGGGAATGGCTGTCGTCTGCTGGAGTAATTCTTTGCACTTTAAACAGAATGGTGTTTTATCAACGGAAGAAAGAATTTGTTTGAACAAGTATTTTGAAATGACGATCGATACATGGATGGTTGTCCAAAGATTTATAACATGATTTCCTGATAATAACCTCCTCATCGCGTTACAATTAGAAATTTGTTGAATAAGTTATAATGAATACATCACTGATACTTTTCCAGTTACCCCAAAATAGCTTTAGACCATAGCAGTGACTATTGCAACTAATTTAATGAATTGTTTGATGACGTCATTTACTTTATTTTTCAAAATTGTTCTACATGCAAAGTGTAGTGAGACTTTACAAACGCCCTATATAAGTAGAGAAGAACGAGAGAGATGCTAACTAATGCCAAAGTAATATGGCGTTACCACTATCGTGAACAGTGTTCCATGACCGCGAAAGCACGCCGTCTATTTTCATCGCCTATGCGTGTCTTTAACGAATCACAGATGCTACAGAATCAATGAGTATTCCGGTTTATCAACAGAAAAAATAACGGTAATGTCTACAGATGAGAAAAGTAAAATTAGTAGGGGGGGGGGGTTGGGGGGGGGGGGGGGGGGACTTGAATGTTTGTTTTACATTATATATATATATATATATATATATATATATATATATATCTATATATATATATATATATATATATTATATATATATATATATATATATATATAATTTTCTATATATTTCCAGTTCGACGTCGTCAATAAAGATTGATGGTCCCCCATGTGCACCTTGTGACATGATATGTGTCTTCTTTTTGCTAATTGTTAAACCAAATTCAGAACAAGCACTGGAGAATGCAGATAGTAAATGTTGTAATTCTTCCTCAGAGTGGGTCGTAATTGCAGTATCATCAGCAAACAACAACTATCTGATTAGTACCCTCCTAATTTTGGTCTTGGCCTTCAATCTTTGAGCATTAAGAGGCAGCCATCTGAGAGTGAGTGAATGTATATATCGGCATCCTGATCACGAAAGGCATATTTCAGTAGAAGTGAAAAGTATATTCCAAAGAGGGGGGGGGGGGGGGGGGGGGGGTAGTACACAACCTTGCTTAACTCCACTCTTGATGTCAAACTCTTCTAAAGTTTGCACCATCAAACTTGATTATACCCTTCATGCCTGTGGGGAACGACTCTATAATGGACAGAAGAGTTGGTGGGCAGCCAATCTTCTTTAGTGCCTTGAACAGACCCTTACGACTGACCAAATCAAATGCCTTTGTGAGGTCGATGAAGGCAATAAACAGTGGTTGATTTTGTTCCTGGCATTTTTCTTGCATTTGTCACAATGAGAATATCATATCAATGGTAGACCGGTTCTGTCGGAAGCCGCACTGTGATTCTGGGTACATTTGATCTCCTAGGACTTGAAGTCTGCGCAGAACAATTCTGGCAAATACTTTCCCAACAGTACACAGAAATGAAATACCCCTATAGTTATTACAGTCGCTTTGATCGCCCTTGTTTTTGAACAGTGTTATGATGCATGAATCTTTGAAATCCTGTGGGACTTGTCCTTCTCGCCAGCATAGCCCTATTAGCTGGTGGATCTGTAGAGTGAGTTTTTCTTGCCCACTCCTGATTACCTCTATTGGAATCCCATCCTTACCTGGATCCTTGCCAGGTGCAAGTTCATTTACAGCACACTTAACTTCTGTTATGGTAGGAAGTGTGTCCAGGTGGTCAAGAGTTGGCAGGGCCTCTATGGCGTTGAGGGCATCATCCGCTAGCCTGGTCTCACTTGAGTAAAGCTCTAAATAGTGCTCTACCCATCTGTCCATCTTCTGTTTCTTATCAGTAATGATTTCTCCAGTCAAGGTTTTCAGTGGTGTACATCTATTGATCATTGGACCATAGGCTTTCTTTATCATATATATATATATATATATATATATATATATATGTGTGTGTGTGTGTGTGTGTGTGTGTGTGTGTTTGTATGGTGTTGTGAGTGTGTGTGTGTGTGTGGGGGGGGGGGGGGGGGAGGGGACAGATAAATCATCCAGAGGGGAGATAACTCACGCTTTGATCACTTTACCTTGAACCAAGAAAACGTGTCCAGGTATCTAGAGATATCGTGAGTGATTTGTTGTGTAATATTTGCTTCCTTTACAAGCGCAGCCATCCTGACATGCGTTCACACCGTGATATACCTATTAATATTTATCAGGTGCTAATATAGTTTATTATGCCGATCATGACGTGCCTGTGTGTAAATTTGGCATATCATGACGTTCGAGTGTGTCCTAACCTGACATAGACTCTTGTTTCCAACAGTGAATACATATGAATCTAACACTTCGTCATCCTCCGTTAGCTCGCAGGGTGACATTTCCCATAATGCCGAGAGAAAACCAGCTTTTTCCTCTAGTGTGTGTGTGTGTGTGTTTTTTTTTTTTGCTTTGTTGTTGTTGTTGTTGTTGTTATCGTCTGTTGCTATTATGAGCCGCATTTATACCATTCTCGCAGACCCGCGTTGGAAGCTTGCCCTCCTTTGAAAAGCTAGCATACTACAAATAAAACACTTAAATGTCTATTTATTTATTTAATTATTATTATTATTATTATTATTATTATTATTATTATTATTATTATTATTGGAAAAGGAGGGGGGTGGTGTGAATATATCTGCCATACACCGCAAGGTACTACTGTATTGGCAGTAAATGACAGTTATATCCTGAAAAATTAAAAAACAAATGTATCATTTTTCGATGTAGTCACCACTGCATTAAATGCAAGTCCTTCAGCACTGATAAAATGCTTGGATTCCTGTAGAAAAAAATTCTCTTTGTGTCGTGTGTACTCATGCACCACCTGCGGTACCCCTTCATGAGACCGAAAAGTCTGTCACAGAAGTCATGCCGCTTTTAAACTTCCTACTCACTCATACACTTGCTGAACTGACAGGCATGCATCACCATACTGGACCTTCATTACCCGATGAATTTCTATAGGTTTCACCTCTTCAATTATTAAAAACAAAACGCTGCTCCTGTTTGGTACATGGCGAAATTCGGCAGTCATCTTTAAACTGTCCTTATGACGTCACCCGTATTCGTCCGCAACATGATGTCATGTATTTAACACTCTTGACACCCTTAACAACAATATTGACAGGATACAAGACAATGGCATGGTTATTGGAATTTCTATCACACTTTCAAGGTTTTCATTTGAAGCTCCCTTGTATAAACATAAACATGCATGTATCTAGTCTAACGCTCCATAACTGGATTGTGAAAATATGATTTTGCAGTGTCATCGTAGTGAACAGGGAACGAGATTGTAAACCCTCATGACTATTTCTTTACCAACAGGCGTGCTCTCTCATCCGTAAAGCTTATAATCACTTTCTGCATCTGACAGTTTTGCAGATCGGTTTACCACAAGAACAATAATAGGTTCGTTCTACCGTTTATTGTTAAACAATAGGAATATCTCAAGTTCAATGGGGTTTCTATCATAGGCATCATCATCATCATCATCATCATCATCATCATCATCATCATCATCATCATCATCATCATCATCATCATCATCATCATCATCATCATCATCATCATCATCATCATCATCATTATGTGCCATGACGATAATCTTGCGGGGACCATGTTTCACTATCTCACAAGGCCACCACACTTTTGGATCATGATGTGTTCTTGCCCCAGTTATCATACGTGGCCAAAGCCACCCACTAATTTATCATTTCGTCTTTCCCTCGCTCTTTTCCCATCAACTTTTCCAATTGCCATTAATTTTTCAAGTATTTCTTTACGTAACGTTCCCCCCCCCCCTTTCCAAATCTGTACATGTAATTTATCTAATCAGTGTACGGTTTGTAATTTCTTTCTGAAGTGCTGGCTTATTCGTTTTCATGCCCACCCAGGGTATTCACTGTATTTTATTCAGAAACTACATTTCCACCGTCATATGTTTGACAGCTTCTTTGTTTATTTCCACGTTTCATATGCATACACTTTATACACTCTATGTTGCATCCCGCTCCGAAGGATGTGGATTCGATTCCGGGCTACGTCTTTCGGTTCACGAGTGCATTTTTCTCGGAGACTCCTGGGGTTGTTGCTGGAGCTACGGAGTCATCGCTGGAGCTACGGAGTTCGTGCTTTGTGCGACGATGTGTGCAGGATGTACTGCGGAAAGAGACCGAGCCATATGGGATAAAATGCGGTGCAATGAAGTCGATCGTCTCGGCTTTTAAGACTTTTTAAAGACTCTCTATGTAACACTGTAAACTCCTTCCTTTCACTGCAGGTGACACCTTTTTATTGATGCGTAAGTTTTCTATCTTGCACAAGGTTACTGTCGCCATGACGAGTTGTGCTCTAATCTCTACAAGGCACATTAGATCAGATGTTCTTCTGTCTTGCCCAGGATAGCTGTATAGAATCGCTTGTTGAAGAATGTTCTCACTGACTTGGATGTTACATCGGGATACGTATTTCTACTTGGATGTTACATTAGGATATGTATGTCTACTTGAATGTTTCTTTTGGGTAAGGATTTCTACTTGGATGTTGCAGTGGGGTAAGTATTTCTACCTGGATGTTACATTGGGGTAAATATTTCTATTTGGATGTTACATTGGGGTATGTATGTCTACTTGGATGTTACATTAGGGTAAGTATTTCTACCTGGATGTACCATTGGGGTAAGTATTTCTACTTGGATGTTACATCTGGATAAGTATTTCTACTTGGATGTTACATCTGGATAAGTATTTCTACTTGGATGTTACATTGGGGTGAGTATTTCTACTTGGATGTTACAACTGGATAAGTATTTCTACTTGGATGTTACATCTGGATAAGTATTTCTACTTGAATGTTACATCTGGATAAGTATTTCTACTTGGATGTTACATTGGGGTGAGTATTTCTACTTGGATGTTACATCTGGATAAGTATTTCTACCTGGATGTAACATTGGGGTAAGTATTTCTACTTGGATGTTACATTGGGGTAAGTATTTCTACTTGGATGTTACATTGGGGTAAGTATTTCTACCTGGATGTTACATTGGGGTGAGTATTTCTACTTGGCAAGTAATAAAATAAAGTGAATGACACTTGTACACACTTTAAGCCATATGATCCTAGACCAGTATCTGTTGTAGACCAATCGACGGTTGGTGGGTGATGTGGTCAGTAGCAGGCCGGATGCCTTTACTTCCCAAGGCGTTTCCTCCTATCCATGTTAAACAGAGTCTGTCTGGGAGTCCGATGTATGCCCCAACAGACTAGCGTCTAGCCACTACACTGCCCCGGCTCCCTGTCTTCTTGACGATAATATTAATGTACAATGCCCATACAGTGAAATCCTAACTCTAGTTGTCCACTGTGTACAGTAACAGCATCTATGGAATACTGCAGATGTTGTTCATTGCCCGTAATCAATAATGTATTATCCAGTTAAAGCCAACTGAATGTTCCAGATCGTGGCATTGCCTTTTGCATCTGCTCTTTAAAGAAAGTCAAGGTACACTTTAACGCCTTAAGGCGCAACGGGGATATTCTGCTAGAACCATATTTGTGTAGACAAAACGGCACTCCTGGATGATGTGGTTAATACCACCCCGGCCACCTTCAGACGATCTCTCACTCTCCTCCTTGGCAACGATTTCTCTGCCTCTTCTCCCCCTCCTCTCACCTCAAGTCCTGAGTACCGTCTTAAAGCCGGCCTCCTCCCAGCAAGGCCTCTCTTTCAAAACATTTGGCTAGCTAAAGGTTGATGTCAAAGTCATTATTGTATGTTCATTATCAGTCAATCAGTCCGTTGGGAGTATAAGTTCCTGTTAATATTATGTCCAGGAGACACTCATCTGGGCCTTCATGAGACAATGATTCCTCAGCGTCTACCTCCGGTTGAGTTTTCCTTGCCTTTAAGATCCAACATCCTTCACTTAGTCTATCCTCTGCCAAACACTGCTTCTGTGCATGTCTCTCTGCCTTCAGGAGTGATGAAACCATGGATCCTACACTTTGTAGCCCTATTTCAGCGATCAGCACCTTTTTGTTAACAGTGCCGAGCGAAAGTCAGTATCTTTCCCTTGTCGAACTAGCAGTTGTAGTGATCAAACTTCAATAGCTACACAACTGGCACATCGCGAAACGTTGAATACAGAAATATAAAACTCCTGATTTCACTGGATAGAACGAACTCACAAATATCTATTGTCATGAAAATAATCCATTACTGAGCTTTCTGTAAGTTACCTCCCACTACCATACAGGTAGATTACATTTACATGAAGGTTTCATGTGACAGGTATAACATGGGACTACCTGGGTGCATTGTTGACGGGTAAAGTAATTGAGCTTGCACCCACTTAAACGCAGACAGGAGTTTACAGAAACAAAACGAAACAATAGTATTCTGACAATAGTTTGCAGTATGTTTGAATCTGATCAAGACGCTCGTCATTTGTTTATCACGTTATCAGATGAGTGAGTCGGAAGAAGGTTGGGACAATCGGGAAAGACTGCGGGGTTAAAGGGGCTTGAGGCAAGAGAATCGCCTTCCTTGCACTGGTTGTTATCCCATATGGCAAGGCCTCTTTCACCAGAGCAGGCTGCTGACAACGTCGCGCTGAGCACGAACTCTTTAGCTCCAGCGACGACCCCGGAAGTCTCCAAAACAACTGCACTCGTGAACTGAATGACGCAGACCGGAATCGAGCTCACGACCTTCGGAGCGCGAGTGACGGCTTGGCCACGTTGCCATGGAGACCCTCCATCCCAACTGCCACGCCCACAACCTCCAGATTGTAGTCGACAGAATTATACAGTGCTGAATGAGCTGACAGGATGCCACTAAAGACCTTGAAGACACCAATGAGACACATAATACTCCGAGGCGCCTGACAGGACACCATGTGATGCTGAATCAATTATGCCTGCTGGTATTAAAAGGGAAGAACACCGGGGATTTCGTGTTGCTATTAAACACATGTGTTCACATCTATGTATATATATATATATATATGTGCGTTGAGAGAAATTACTGAAAGTTAGCAATTTTACACAAACACGAGAGAAATTACTGAAAGTGAGCAGTTTTAGACAAACCCGAGAGAAATTACTGAAAGTGAGCAGTTTTAGATAAACACACCACTAGCCGTATTGGGTATACGGTGCTTGCCCCATATTTGTAGCCCAATCGGTATTCGGTGGGCGATTTGGTCAATACCCGACAGACCATCCGTATTTTCCAGGGAAGTTCTTGGTGCCCATTTAACGCTCGGGTCACTCTGAAAGATCCGGTCAATTTTTAAATCTCCCCGTCTTGATGGGCACTCAAACACACGACCATCACGCCGGCAGTCGCGGGTGCTAGCCGCTCTACCACCGCGGCTTTTTATGCGGCAATTATTACATATAACAACCATCTGTCATCCAAAGATTATTACTCCAAGCAATTGAGAGGAAAAACACTTTTAAAAATCACATTAAACCCCGCTCTTTCAAAAGCCGCCTGTGCACAACACAGGTTGTACGAACGCACGTATAATTAACTGAACAGTACAGGATGTGAGATACACGCCATGAATGGGTTTAAGGGCTGGATAATCACCAGAGTTTAGGGCGCTTTTTGTAGGCTGTTATGTTAACTACTTTGCAGGCACTCTTCGGTAATTGCCAAGTTCGTTAGTTAACTTGGGGGGAATCGCTGAGTGAAAGACAGTTAATAGACCTCTTGACGTGGAGTTTATGGCCGTCTCCAGAAAGATGGACCTATGGTAGCTTAGTAACTGTAGATCACGGCTTGGCGCTTGTGGGATGTGCGTTATGCATCTGTCTGTCTGTCTGTCTGTCTGTCTGTCTGTCTGTCTATGCGTCCGTGCATCTGTCTGTCTGTCTGTCTGTATGTCCCTCTGCCTGTCTATGCTTCCGTGCATCTGTCTGTCTGTCTGTCTGTCTGTCCCTCTGCCTGTCTATGCTTCCGTGCATCATCTGTCTGTCTGTCTGTCTGTCTGTCTGTCTGTCCCTCTGCCTGTCTATGCTTCCGTGCATCTGTCTGTCTGTCTGTCTGTCTGTCTGTCTGTCTGTCTGTCTGTCTGTCCCTCTGCCTGTCTATGCTTCCGTGCATCTGTCTGTCTGTCTGTCTGTCTGTCTGTCTGTCTGTCCCTCTGCCTGTCTATGCTTCCGTGCATCTGTCTGTCTGTCTGTCTGTCCCTCTGCCTGTCTATGCTTCCGTGCATCTGTCTGTCTGTCTGTCTGTCTGTCTGTCCCTCTGCCTGTCTATGCTTCCGTGCATCTGTCTGTCTGTCTGTCTGTCTGTCTGTCTGTCCCTCTGCCTGTCTATGCTTCCGTGCATCTGTCTGTCTGTCTGTCTGTCTGTCTGTCTGTCTGTCTGTCTGTCCCTCTGCCTGTCTATGCGTCCCTCTGTCTGTCTGTCCCTCTGCCTGTCTGTCTGTCCCTCTGTCTGTCTGTCTATGTGTCCGTGCATCTGTCTGTATGTCTATATGCTCGTCCCTTTGTCTTTCTGTCTGTCTGCCTGTCTGTCTCTCTATGTGTCCGTCCATCTGTCGGTCTGTCTATCTGTCCATCCCTCTGTCTGTCTGTCTATATGCTCGTCCCTCTGTCTTTCTGCCTGTCTTTCTATCTGTCTCTCTGCCTCTCTGTCTCTGTATGCGTCCTTCCATCTGTCGGTCTGTCTGTCTGTCTGTCTGTCTCTCTGTCTCTCTCTCTGCCTATCTGTCTCTCTATGCGTCCATCCATCAGTCGGTCTGTCCATTTCTCTGTCTGTCTGCCTGTCTGTCTGTCTACGCATCCGTGAATCTGTCTGTCTGTCCCTCTGTCCGTCTATGTCCATGCATCTGTTTGTCTGTCTGTCTGTCTGTCTGTCTATATGCTCGTCCCTCTATCTTTCTGTCTGTCTGGCTGTCTCTCTCTCTATGTGTCCGTCCATCTGTCGGTCTGTCTATCTGTCCATCCCTCTGTCTGTCTGTCTATATGCTCGTCCCTCTGTCTTTCTGTCTGTCTCTCTGCCTATCTGTCTCTCTATGCGTCCATCTGTCTGTCTGTCTGTCTGTCTGTCTGTCTGTCTGTCTGTCTGTCTGTCTGTCTGTCCCTCTGCCTGTCTATGCGTCCGTGCATCTGTCTGTCTGACTCTCTGTCCGTGCATCTGTCTGTCAGTCTATATGTCCATCCCTCTGCCTGTCTGTCTATATGCTCGTCCCTCTTTCTTTCTGTCTGTCTGCCTGTCTGTCTCTCTATGTGTCCGTCCATCTGTCGGTCTGTCTATCTGTCCATCCCTCTGTCTGTCTGTCTATATGCTCGTCCCTCTGTCTTTCTGTCTGTCTTTCTGTCTGTCTCTCTGCCTATCTGTCTCTCTATGCGTCCATCCATCTGTCGGTCTGTCCATTCCTCTGTCTGTCTGTCTGTCTGTCTCTCTCTCTGCTTATCTGTCTCTCTATGCATCCATCCATCTGTCGGTCTGTCCATTCCTCTGTCTGTCTGTCTGTCTGTCTGTCTGTCTGTCTGTCTGTCTGTCTGTCTGTCTGTCAGCAATGGATAATGTCTAGTACAAGTAAGAAGACTCGAGAATCTGATCAGTTCAGCTGTAAGGAAACAATGATGCTGTAAAAGGAAATGGCACATGTTCATGGATGACAAGTTCAGCTTACCTGTACTATGAAATACATGGGTTTGCGGCTCATTCAAGTAAATATCCTCCTCCTCTGGGAGGTTGTCACCGTGGTTGGTGGCATTCAGCTTGATTCTGAAGAACTCTCGAATTAACTTGCCCTGTGTTTTATGGATGCTGGAGTTGTATCCTTGTGGCGGAGCTGTCCTGCCCATAATCTGCAAGACCTTTTCCTTCAGCTCCTTCACAATTGTTCTGTGATGTTCAAGGTTAAGATTCAGTTCACTGCCACTGTTTAGTCTGGAATGTGTCGCCGGTGCAATCAAAGTAATAACGAGAAAGACGAAGGCCCAGTAAATGCTGCGCGGAAGCAGGTCGGAGATGTCAGCACTCCTTGGCGGGTTCAGCCTTTGCTTCATACTAACTCAGGTGGACCAGTTTGTTTGCTGACTTCTGTTTCGTCACGGAGGAACGTGCTGTGTTGTCAGATGCCGATCTGAGATTGGCTGTCTGTATTCCGGCTCCTGAAACTGAGACAGTGTCTAGCGTGGCTGAGATTGTGGCAGCTGGCGTGGTTGTTTTTTAAGTAAAGGAAGTTGATTGTAGGTTCCCCTGCCTGTTCACGTGTTGCACACGAACTCTGAGACAGTTGGCACGTTTTCTGTAGGCATACAAGTACATTGCTACAATAATTGACACAATGCAAATTGTATAGAAACAGGAGATACAGTTAGATGCGAATGTATTAGAAAACAGACGTACAGGTAGATAACAAGAAATAAGAAAACAGGATTGCGTGGGCGCATATCACAATGACTAATCAACAGATATCCAAATACAATGACAAACAAATGAATGCGTACGCGACCAAACATATTAATCAACGGACAACAACAACAACAACAACAACATGTAAGCACACAGGCAAACATACAAATGGATGAGCATGTGGTTAAAGAGAATCCACTTAATTGCAGTCTTCTATCCTATATTTCAGGTCTCCTTTTTATTAGCCAGGCAAGGAAAGTGGATAGGTAGGTATGCAAGCGTACAAATACACAATTCAATAGATAGGTGGGTGGGTAGGTAGGTAGGTAGGCAGGCAGGTAGTTAGGTAGGTAGGCAGATAGGTAAGTAGGTAGATGGGTAGGTAGCTGTCTGATTAATTGACTGTAAGTTTACCTGCATGCTTACATATCTGCCTGCCTGCCTACATACCTAACTACCTACCTACCTATCTACCTACCTAGCTACTTTCCTAGCCGTCTGTCTGCCTGCCTACCTGTCTGCCTGCTTACCTACCTACCTACTTACCTATATGCCTGCCTACATACCTACATACCTGCCTGCCTGCCTATCTACGTACTTACCAAGACCAAGCTGCCTGCCTTCTTACATACCTGCCTACCTTCCTACCTACCTACATACCTACCTACCTACCTACCTACCTACCTACTTATCTAGCTATCTGGAGAAAATTACTGAAAACACACTAATGACACTAATTCTAGACATCTAAAAGTCAACACAGAATATAATAAAACAAGAGCTTATCAGACACCATTATCATCATGCGGCATATCGATAAGCAGAGGGCGGTCATGTTTCGCCATTTCACGCGATCACCAGAATCGTGGATCAGCTTTGTATTCCTGTCTCGATTATATGAATTGGCGAAACATGATTGTCTAGGCATCTGTGAAGAAGGTAATTTGCCATTGCTTTCCTTCTAAGCTGTGACCATACTGGTCGGTGACCGTAGCCATTATCTCCATAAAAAGATCTTCAGTTTACTATCGTGAAACTTGAAACTATAACAACAAGTACAGTATCTGTCTGCAGCTCTACATCTCCATCTACCATCCGCACGTTGGCTTCACGTAACCTTGATCGGGGGTGGGGACGATAAACGGGTACACAACCTTGCCCAAGGGTGTCCCGTAGGCTAGCGGAGGGAAGGAGACATCTTATCTCTCCTTTTATAGGGAATACCCTTATCCTAACATCCGTATCATATATAGATAAAATATAAGGGACCTCGTTTTCAGCCATCGTGATTGAGCATATTATGCTAGGTATATATTGTTGTTACGAAAACACCACCCCAGGTCTGATATGGTCAATATCACGCTTGCAGGCTTACTTCCATAATTGCATGTAATTGTTTGCTTGTTTGTGTGTTTGTTTGTTTTTATAAAGAAGACTGAATGAATACTAAGTCATGCGGCCTGAAATATTAACGTCAAGTGGAAATCTCTGCCACCACACTACTACAACTCCACCGCGATCATTGTCATCATTATGTGCCAAGTTTCACCATCTCATACGATCATCGTCATCATTATGTGCCAGTTTCACCATCTCATACGATCATCGTCATCATTATGTGCCTAGTTTCACCATCTCATACGATCATCGTTATCATTATGTGCCTAGTTTCACCATCTCATACGATCATCGTTATCATTATGTGCCTAGTTTCACCATCTCATACGATCATTGTCATCATTATGTGCCCAGTTTCACCATCTCATACGATCATCGTCATCATTATGTGCCCAGTTTTCACCATCTCATACGATCATCGTTATCATTATGTGCCTAGTTTCACCATCTCATACGATCATTGTCATCATTATGTGCCTAGTTTCACCATCTCATACGATCAAAGTCATCATTATGTGCCTAGTTTCATCATCTCATACGATCATAGTCATCATTATGTGCCTAGTTTCACCATCTCATACGATCATCGTTATCATTATGTGCCTAGTTTCACCATCTCATACGATCATTGTCATCATTATGTGCCCAGTTTCACCATCTCATACGATCATCGTTATCATTATGTGCCTAGTTTCACCATCTCATACGATCATCGTTATCATTATGTGCCTAGTGTCACCATCTCATACGATCATTGTCATCATTATGTGCCCAGTTTCACCATCTCATACGATCATCGTCATCATTATGTGCCTAGTGTCACCATCTCATACGATCATCGTTATCATTATGTGCCCAGTTTCACCATCTCATACGATCATCGTTATCATTATGTGCCTAGTTTCACCATCTCATACGATCATTGTCATCATTATGTGCCCAGTTTCACCAACTCATACGATCATCGTTATCACTATGTGCTCAGTTCACAATCTCATACGATCATCGTTATCATTATGTGCCTAGTTTCACCATCTCATACGATCATTGTCATCATTATGTGCCTAGTTTCACCATCTCATACGATCATTGTCATCATTATGTGCTCAGGTTCACAATCTCATACGATCATTGTCATCATTATGTGCCCAGTTTCACCAACTCATACGATCATCGTTATCATTATGTGCTCAGTTCACAATCTCATACGATCATTGTCATCATTATGTGCTCAGGTTCACAATCTCATTCGATCATTACTAGTCCCAGATCATACTTCTATTCTTGTCTCTACTACATCATCAGGCCAAGCCATGGATATATATCTCATTTCTTTAATTTGTTCTCTCAAATTCCACTATTTATGGCTGTTACTAAATAGATAACTTCAAGATGGTGTACTTTCCCACTCGTTCTTCTTATTTTGCCTTTATTATCGAAGACTAGACGTAGAATCTACGTCTAGTCTTCGATAATAAAGGCAAAAAAAAGAAGAATGTGTGCATGATGCAAAAGTTAAAAACCCCACGACAATTAAGATTGAAAATGGCATACCAGGAAATCAACGCAAAAGATGTTTAGAGCATCGGTTGGTTACAAAAGTAACACACATTTGTCTCCCACATTGGCTCTATATTTTCAGGGGCTATGGGCAAGACGGTCGACTTTATTGCACCGTTCATATGTCTCGGTCTCTTTCCGCAGGGCAACCTGCTGCAGGGCAATCAGCGACGACCCCCCCCCCCCCCCCCCCCCCCCCCCCCCCCCCCCCCCCCCCCCCCCAGTAGATTCCGTATAGCTCGCGGACCTTGTGTAATATATAAGAAGAGACTGAAGAAGCACTTACCGAGCGTGCAATAACAGTTATCAAGTGCAAAGTAAACAAACCAAATAAACATTTCTTGCACACAAAAAGCAACAATGAAAAATGACGTACCCGACTCGTCATACTCGTCCAATCGCATGAAGATGTCCAATCACAGAATAACGTGACACCCGAGGTCTGACAAGGGCAATAAACAGCAGTGTGTCGTGCCAACTAACTTTCAAATTTAACACAGCCAAACTTTCGGCGCAAGAGAAATTATGATACACAGCAATGTTACGTTGGGGCAACCAGCGTTATTATTCCAATAATAATGATCTATAAGTAACGCGGCTGTAATTATCTGCACTGAACCATCGTTGGGGGAACTTGCCATTAAATAGCACGCCGTCTTGCGTCTGTGAACTAGCGCGCACCGTTGCCGCGCCGCTAGTGAGGCAATGTTCATTGGAGTGCATAGCAGTATATATGAGTAGCATTTAATTCAAGGCTGTTTCGTGAAGATCTAACAGGATTGCCCCATGATACCAGGCGCGAGGTTCACACATGACTGACTGCGTCGTTAGAAAACGGGAGGAATTCCAGGGGTAAGTGTAGCGGCCTGGGAGGGCAGGCGACAAAAGATATTAAGTAAAATGTAGGATGTTAAGGGTCGCAGTATAAATGGATATAGAAAGGTGATGTAATAGATTAAATGGAGAGATTAGGATGATAGGTATTGACAGAAAAGGTGGAGATAGAGCGGCAAACGGGGCGTAGAGAATCTCTGTTATTTTCACAGAGAATCTCTGTTATTTTCATGGGGTTTAGAATGCAAAGTAATAAGAATATAAAAGGAAAAAGGAGTTTTTAAAGTACTTGGAAATTTGGTGAAGTCAAAAGACAATAAACTGAGTCCCAAACTTAGAATATTAAATTCAAACACCCAATAATTACTACATTGAGCATGACTGAAACAGTTACTAAGAAACTATAAACATTCGTTAATTGGTACCGGCGCAGAATTCAAGTACTAAAATGGTAAGACAAAATCACCAATGTCAAGTTCACCGGGAGACCTAAACACGTTTCAAGGGTTCAAGAAAAGACGCTGATTCTGATGCACATACAATGAGAAAACCAGAAAATTCGAGCATGATCCAGACAGCTAAGGAAGGAAGGTTTCTCAAAGGCATTGGGTTTGAATCCTGAATTAGCTCACAATTCGTAATGTTACTTGTATCTGTACACCACGACACAAGCGGGCGTCTGTCGCTTATAGACAGTGAACGCAGTTTCACAATGTCCGCAAACCTGGTTCCAAATCAACCGATGGCACCAGAAAGCAGACCGCCTTGCCTTGATTTTCACAATGGTTTCAGCATCGGCTTTTAACATATTCTGTGCCAGATAAAAAGTAGGTTTGGACCAAACAAAAATAACTGACGGAAAATTAGAAGTAGTGGTGTGTCACAGTTTGGGTTTAAAGTTGTAATATTGTACAGTACAGGGTGTATTATAATGCAACCACAACATTTCGGCGATGTATACGTCCGTGGCAGATACGGGAAGTCGCTAAGGAATATTAATCATCTCATGGCAAATAATCAGTTAAGAAAGAAATGGCAAATTACTGAACGTAAAATTGCCTATAACGTCACAAACAGCTGGGGTTGATTGCAACGACCGGGAAAAAGCATCCAGCTAACCTAAACCAGGTCATAAGGTTCGACCTGGGCAGTAAAAGAGCGGACAGGTACGCGGGTACTGTCAGCATAACAGAGAATCGACCCATGCATAGACTAACACCACGAATGTCAGCATTACAGAGAGCCAAGCAATGCATTGACCGACATCTAATATCTAATACCTATTGGACGGACACAGTTGGTGTATGCTGAAGGATTTACTACGGAGGAAATCGGAGCACCTATGGACGTGTTCGGAGTGCAATAATAATAATAACCGGAACTGAAATGAAATACATCACATCTAATACTCAGTAAACATAATAATAACTGGAACTGACATGAAATATATCACATCTAATACTCAGTAAACATAACAATCAGAAATGAGTTGAGCTCAATTCAGTCAAGAACCGACATAACAACACTTGGGACATTTTCATATGCGCTCCGCCTTCATCTTCAACAACCAACGGAGAGTCCAAGTGCTAATGGTAACGGGTGCAATCTGCTTATGTGTCCGTCTGGCTATTCCACGGAGTTGAATCAAATGGGTAGGACATGGACAGCAGAAGAAGAAGAAGAAGAAGAAGAAGAAGAAGAAGAAGAAGAAGAAGAAGAAGAAGAAGAAGAAGAACAACAACAACAACAACAACAACAACAACAACAACAACAACAACAACAACAACAACAACAACAACAATGCTCTTTAAGAGGTCGGGGTGACCGAGAGTTGTAATGTGCTCGTGCTTACACTTACCGTGCGCTGATTGCGGGGTCAAGGATTTATTCAATTCGCCGGTGATTTGGACGTTAACGTAGACTCCTCGTTCAGAAAGCAATGGCAAACTTTTTTTTTTTTTTACATATCCTATTTACAATACATCGCTGTCAACGCCAGCATTCTATTGCTGTTGCTGATCTCTTGGCAAGTTTACGTTCAGTAGTTTGCCATTGCTTTCTGGACGACTGGTTCCCATAGCAATACGTTAAAACCCAGTGCGACGCCAAAATTGGTCGCAGTTGTGTTACGAATCGGGTAAGCGGAATTACGAACCGCGTTCGCAACGCCTACGCCACGGAGACGGGCAATGGCAAACTACTGACGGTAAAATTGCTTAGAAATGTGGTTAATCACAACAACCCTCAAAGGACACACAATATTTGTAATACTCGGTCACGCATGCCTTGTACCTACGTGTAGGTTCTGTTGAAGGGAAATAACCAGGAAAATGTCGTCTCTTGTTGACATAGTGGGTGTTTGTTAAGTGTGAAGTTATGTCGTCATTCTATTGGGTTTCTTATAAAAATGTTACGTAGAAGGTGCGTGCTATGGGTATGTGATGAGCTAGGTCCACTATGTTTTGTAGACTTGAGGGCTTAAAGGAATATGCGGTCAATCTTTCAATCTCGTAGCGAGAGACGAATCCTGAAAACGAACTCTCGTCCGACCGCGCTCATGGTCATGTCAGCGTAACTTCCAGGCCGTTACGCCAATGTGCCTGGTGGGCTTCTTAAACATTTTACACATGGGATAGGTACATAACATGCAACTAATGAAAGCCCATAACATTATTGTGCTGCAAAGGACAGAAACAAACTGGCAGAAATACTTACAGATTCTATATATAGAAAGAGAGCAATTGAATTAATAAATTATTCAAAAAGCAGTTGTGCAAAGAGAAAAGAGGACAGAGAAATATTGAAATAAGGGTTACATAAGTATTTAGTCATATCATCGTCTCATTCCGTTACAGTGGGCTCGGGTTGTAGGAGTGTTATGATGGAAGTAGTAGTAATCTGAGTCCCCCCTCTGCTCTTTGTCTCAGTAATAGAGAGCATCCGTTGGATCTTTTCCCCAGGGCATGCTGGTGTGTTGGGAAACGAACAGAGGGACACATTACCTGGATTTGCACCTCTGGATGGAATATTGGTGCACGATAAGGCAGCAGTGGTCATGGTCCATTGGGACCGTGTGTATAGTGTGAAAGAACACATACACCATCATTGCCTGGAGAGAATGGAGCGGCAGTAAGTGACCAGGGGATCTGGCCGACACTCAGTAGTACTTCGATGGGGTTGTGGTTAGTTACAGGCCTGTCGCCTTTGCTTCCCAAGGCTCTTTTGTTGCACATTTTAGGCTGGTCGACTTGGGGATCACGTCAACATTTCTTAATCCGAATTTGCCCAGCTGCGGATTGAACCGGTGACTAGCGAATGGACAGGCTAGTGTCTAAACACTACGTTACCAAGGTTGCCCGTGTGATGTGTTAGGTGGTATTATTCTTTGCTTTCCTTATAAACTCCTGCAACACAGGGGAGTTGAATCTTGTGGGTGCAAGAATATGTAGAGTTGGTTGTATATTAGAGTCGGCGGGTCCTGATTCGACGCAAGAGATACTCGAGAAAACCGAAATATACCTTCTGGTGTGAATAGTGGAAACAGGAATTGAATACGGCAGTTAGGAAACGTATTAGAGAAGTTGTTATCATGGCATGGGAATATTTCTGTTTTCGGAGTGCTAAAAAGCACTAGACAGGAAGCGTTGTGAAAATAAATGATCATCCACACCGGTGGTCAAACAATTCGGGAAGACGAATAAGAAACGGTAAAAAAAAGAAGAGGAGGAGGAGGGTGAGCAGGAGGTGGAATTGGAAAATTAGGAAGAATAAGAGGACGAAGAAGAAGAAAAAGAAGAAGAACAACAACAACGAATGAACGAACGAACGAATGAACGAACGAACGAACGAAAGAACTTTATTTTCAAAGAGTTAAGAATTGTGCTCTCAGGCTCTCCTAGTACTCTGCTCTCCTTTCATACATTATTTCATGCATACATCATTTATGAGGCTAGTCCAAGACAACAATAACATTAAGCTGATGTTTCTCAACGAACTACAATTGTGATACCAGCATCATCAGTAAGTGACTTCCCATCAGACATTGGCGATGGTACATTTGCACATATTGCGATATATAACAGAATATATCAAATCATGTCCTAATGCTTTTTCGTGGCACTACAGAATTTGTCAAGAATCGTTCCTCTTATCTGTCTTTTTTCCCTAACAGTCTCCAGATGCTAAAATATGTTAGAATTTTACTCTTCTCATAATGCTGCCAAGAAGTTTCGACTCTTTTTTGTTAGTGTTTGTGACAAACTGTCTTTGCGTCCTCACTGATGTATGTGACAAGTTGTCCTTGTGTCCTAGCTCTCCCTCTTGTTGGTGTTTGTGACAAGCTGTCCTTGTGTCCTAGCTCTCCCTCTTGTTGGTGTTTGTGACAAACTGTCTTTGTGTCCTAGCTTTCCCTCTTGTTGGTGTTTGTGACAAGCTGTCTTTGTGTCCTATCTCTCCCCATTGTTGGTGTTTGTGACAAACTGTCTTTGTGTCCTAGCTCTCCCTCTTGTTGGTGTTTGTGACAAGCTGTCCTTGTGTCCTAGCTCTCCCCATTGTTGGTGTTTGTGACAAGCTGTCCTTGTGTCCTAGCTCTCCCCATTGTTGGTGTTTGTGACAAGCTGTCCTTGTGTCCTAGCTCTCCCCATTGTTGGTGTTTGTGACAAGCTGTCCTTGTGTCCTAGCTCTCCATCTCGTTGGTGTTTGTGACAAGCTGTCTTTGTGGCCTAGCTCTCCCTCTTGTTGGTGTTTGTGACAAGCTGTCTTTGTGTCCCAGCTCTCCCTCTTGTTGGTGTTTGTGACAAGCTGTCTTTGTGTCCTCACTGGTGTATGTGACAAGTTGTCCTTGTGTCCTAGCTCTCCCCCTTGTTGGTGTTTGTGACAAGCTGTCCTTGTGTCCTAGCTCTCCCCCTTGTTGGTGTTAGTGGCAAGCTGTCCTTGTGTCCTAGCTCTCCCTCTTGTTGGTGTTTGTGGGGGATGTGTGCATGGTGTGTGGGTGGGGGTGTGGTGGTATGGGTGAGGATATGTGTGTGGGTTGGGGATAGTGTGTGATGTCGGGGATGTGTGTGATGGGTGCGGGGAATGTGTGTATGGGTGGGGTGGTTGGGAGAAGTATGTGGGGGTGTGTGGGTGGGAGATGTGTGAGTGGATGGGGAATGTGTGGGTAGGGGTGTGTGAGTGGCTTAGGGATGTGTAGGTGGGTGAGGGATGTGTATGTGTCGGGGTGGGATGCATGAGTGCGTGGAGGATGTGTGTGGGTAGGGGTATTGTGATCGAGAGATGTTTGGTTGGGGGTGGGTGGGGGGTGTGGGTGCTTAGTGGAGGATGTGTGCGTGAGTGAGTGTATGTTGGTGGACGGATAGGGAATGCGTGTGTTGGTGGGGAGAGGTGTGTGGTGTGTTGGTTAGGGATATTGTGTGGGTGAGGTATGTGTGTGTGGATGGGGGATTTTTTGTGGTGTGTGGGTGGGGGTTTGTGGGGTGGATGGGTAAGGGTATCTGTGTGGGTGTGGGTGGGAATATTGTGCGGTATGTGGGTGGGGGATATGTGTGTGGTGTGTAGGTGGGGATGTGTGGTGGTATGTGGGTGTGGGATGTGTTGATGAGGGATATGTGTGTGTGCCGTGCGTGGGTTGGGAATATTGCGTGGTAGGGGATGTATGTGATGTGCGGGTGGGGGATTGGGTTAAGGCATGTATGGGTGGGTGGAGGATGTATGTGTGGGTGGTGGGGTGTGTGTGTGAGTGGATTGGGGATGTATGGGTGGTTAGGGAGATGTGTGTGTGTGTGTGGGGGGGGGGTAGGGAGATGTCAGTTGGTGGGGATGTGTGTGTATGGTTTGGGGATGTGTGAGTGGATGTGCGATGTGTGGGTTGGTGGGGGATTGTGTGCGTGGGTGGTGAATATGTGGTCAATGGAGATGTGGCTGGGGGATGGGTGGTTTGAGGTGTGGATGGGGAGAGGATGTGTGGGTTGGTGGGGGAATGTTTGTGGGTGGCGAGTGTGTTTTGGTTGGGGGAACAGGTGAGGGGAGAGTGTGTGGGTGGGGGATGTGCGGAAGGGGGATGGATCGGTTGGTGGGGTATGTATGTGTCCCTTGGTGCACGTGTGTGTGGGTAGGTGGGGGTGTTGTGTGGGTGGGGTGATGTATGGGTAGGTGGGAGATGGGCCTCATAACATGGTAATTTGCCTTGTTTATGTTTACAACATTCATTTCACAATGTTTATTTTTCTTCCTATGTAAATGTATAATGCTCTTGATAAATGAAAGACGAGTAATTGGAAGGGCCGAATGTTAGACGGGCCTGCGCGCCCAATTTGTGACCCTAATAAAGTTGATTTGACTTGATTTTGATTTGATTTGTGACAAGCTGTCCTTGTGTCCTAGCTCTCCCCCTTGTTGGTGTTTGTGACAAGTTGTTTTTGTGTCCTAGCTCTCCATCTTGTTGGTGTTTGTAACAAGTTGTCTTTGTGTCCTAGCTCTCCCCCTTGTTGGTGTTTGTGACAAGCTGTCTTTGTGTCCTAGCTCTCCCCCTTGTTGGTGTTTGAGACAAGCTGTCCTTGTGTCCTAGCTCTCCATCTTGTTGGTGTTTGTGACAAGTTGTCTTTGTGTCCTAGCTCTCCCTCTTGTTGGTGTTTGTGACAAGCTGTCCTTGTGTCCTAGCTATCCCAATTGTTGGTGTTTGTGACAAGCTGTCCTTGTGTCCTAGCTCTCCATCTTGTTGGTGTTTGTGACAAGCTGTCCTTGTGTCCTAGCTCTCCATCTTGTTGGTGTTTGTGACAAGCTGTCCTTGTGTCCTAGCTCTCCCTCTTTTTGGTGTTTGTGACAAACTGTCTTTGTGTCCTAGCTCTCCCTCTTGTTGGTGTTTGTGACAAGCTGTCTTTGTGTCCTAGCTCTCCCTCTTGTTGGTGTTTGTGACAAGTTGTCTTTGTGTCCTAGCTCTCCCCCTTGTTGGTGTTTGTGACAAGCAGTCCTTGTGTCCTAGCTCTCCCCCTTGTTGGTGTTTGTGACAAGCTGTCTTTGTTTCCTAGCTCTCCCCATTGTTGGTGTTTGTGACAAGCTGTCTTTGTGTCCTCACTGGTGTATGTGACAAGTTGTCCTTGTGTCCTAGCTCTCCCCTTTGTTGGTGTTTGTGACAAGCTGTCCTTGTGTCCTCAGTGGTGAATGTGACAAGTTGTCCTTGTGTCCTAGCTCTCCCCCTCGTTGGTGTTTGTGACAAGCTGTCCTTGTGTCCTAGCTCTCCCTCTTGTTGGTGTTTGTGACACGTTGTCTTTGTGTCCTAGCTCTCCCCCTTGTTTTTTTTTGTGTGACAAGCTGTCTTTGTGTCCTAGCTATCCCTCTTTTTGGTGTTTGTGACAAGCTGTCCTTGTGTCCTAGCTCTCCGTCTTGTTGGTGTTTGTGACAAGCTGTCCTTGTGTCCTAGCTCTCCCCCTTGTTGGTGTTTGTGACAAGCTGTCCTTGTGTCCTAGCTCTCCATCTTGTTGGTGTTTGTGAAATTTTGTCTTTGTGTCCTAGCTCTCCCTCTTGTTGGTGTTTGTGACACGTTGTCTTTGTGTCCTAGCTCTCCCTCGTGTTGATGTTTGTGACAAGCTGTCGTGTCCTAGCTCTCCCCCTTGTTGGTGTTTGTGACAAGCTGTCCTTGTGTCCTAGCTCTCACTCTTGTTGGTGTTTGTGACAAGCTGTCTTTGTGTCCTAGCTCTCCCCCTTGTTGGTATTTGTGACAAGCTGTCTTTGTGCCCTAGCTCTCCCTCTTGTTGGTGTTTGTGACAAGTTGTCTTTGTGCCCTAGCTCTCCCTCTTGTTGGTTAGATAGTTAGTTAGTTAGTCGTAGTTCCAACTTCACAGCAACGGGTCGTCCCCATTATGCTCCGTTCCTGTGCCAGTGAATATCTCACAAAACGCTCCCCACTGCCCAATGTGAAAAGTGGAAAAGACAGGAGTCTCGACAAACAACAGCCCGAACAGATACACTGTGCATAATGCCGCCGCCAGAATGTCAACACAGCAGTCCCCCCACGAAACCCCCTGTTCATCTCTGATGGAATCGGCAGTCATTTTCCTATCTGGACGTTTCCTAGATAATCACCCACACAGTCCACGAAAATACAGTTCATCACCAACGGCAGTGGCAGTCAACCAAAAGCCCAGCAGTCACGCATTTCTGCATAAGGCAAAAACCGGTCAACTCTGGGACATAGCCACCTGCCATCGCTCCGAACATGCAGTCATGTTCCAAACAAAACTTGGGCAGATTCAAAAGCACTTCACACGAAACTCACAACTCACAGTGTCGCGCCACGCACTCACTCAGTAGCAGGGCGACGGAACCATCAAGCCTCCTTAGTCGCCTCTTACGACATGCGTGGTAGTCTACAGTGTTGCTATTCTTTGCTTCCCTTATGGGCCCCGGCAACACTTGTTGGTGTTTGTGACAATCTGACTTTGTGTCCTAGCTCTCCCTCGTGTTGGTGTTTGTGACAAGCTGTCTTTGTGACCTAGCTCCCCCTATTGTTGGTGTTTGTGACAAGCTGTCTTTGTGTCCTAGCTCTCCATCTTCTTGGTGTTTGTGACGAGCTGTCTTTGTGTCCTAGCTCTCCCTCGTGTTGGTGTTTGTGACAAGCTGTCCTTGTGTCCTAGCTCTCCCTCTTGTTGGTGTTTGTGACACGTTGTCTTTGTGTCCTAGCTCTCCCTCTTGTTGGTGTTTGTGACAAGCTGTCTTTGTGTCCTAGCTCTCCCTCTTGTTGGTGTTTGTGACAAGCTGTCTTTGTGTCTTAGCTCTCCCGCTTGTTGGTGTTTGTGACAAGCTGTCTGTGTGTCCTAGCTCTCTCTTTTGTTGGTGTTTGTGACAAGCTGTCTTTGTGTCTTAGCTCTCCCTCTTGTTGGTGTTTGTGACAAGCTGTCTATTTTTCTTAGCTCTCCCTCTTGTTGGTGTTTGTGACAGCTGTCCTTGTGTCCTAGCTCTACCTTTTGTTGGTGTTTGTGACAAGCTGTCTTTGTGTCTTAGCTCTCCCTCTTGTTGGTGTTTTTGACAGCTGTCCTTGTGTCCTAGCTCTCCCTCCTGTTGGTGTTTGTGACAGCTGTCCTTGTGTCCTAGCCCTACCTTTTGTTGGTGTTTGTGACAAGCTGTCTATTTTTCTTAGCTCTCCCTCTTGTTGGTGTTTGTGACAAACTGTATTTTTTTCTCAGCTCTCCCTCTTGTTGGTGTTTGTGACAAGCTGTCCTTGTATCCTAGTTCTCCCTCTTGTTGGTGTTTGTGATAAGCTGACTTTGTGTCCTAGCTCTCCCTCTTGTTGGTGTTATTGACAAGCTGTCTTTGTGTCTCAGCTCTCCCTCTTGTTGGTGTTTGTGACAAGCTGTCCTTGTATCCTAGCTCTCCCTCTTCTTGGTGTTTGTGACTAGCTGTCTGTGTGTCCTAGCTCTCCTTTTTGTTGGTGTTTGTGACAAGCTGTCTTTGTGTCCTAGCTCTCCCTTTTGTTGGTGTTTGTGACAAGCTGTTTTTGTGTCCTAGCTCTCCCTCTTGTTGGTGTTTGTGACAAGCTGTCCTTGTATCCTAGCTCTCTCTTTTGTTGGAGTTTGTGACAAGATGTCTTTGTGTCTCAGCTCTTCCTCTTGGTGGTGTTTGTGACAAGCTGTCTTTATGTCTCAGCTCTCTCTCTTGTTGGTGTTTGTGACAAGATGTCTTTGTGTCTCAGCTCTCCCTCTTGTTGGTGTTTGTGACAAGCTGCCCTTGTATCCTAGCACTCCCTCTTGTTGGTGTTTGTGACAAGATGTCTTTGTTTCCTGGCTCTCCCTCTTGTTGGTGTTTGTGACAAGCTGTCTTTGTGTCTCAGCTCTCCCTCTTGTTGGTGTATGTGACAAGCTGTCTTTGTGTCCTAGCTCGCCCTCTTGTTGGTGTTATTGACAAGCTTTCTTTGTGTCTCAGCTCTCCCTCTTGTTGGTGTTTGTGACAAGCTGTCTTTGTGTCCTGGCTATTTCTCTTGTTGGTGTTTGTGACAAGCTGTCTTTGTGTCCTAGCTCTCCCTCTTGTTGGTGTTTGTGACAAGCTGTCTTTGTGTCCTAGCACTCCCTCTTGTTGGTGTTTGTGACAAGATGTCTTTCTTTCCTGGCTCTCCCTCTTGTTGGTATTTGTGACAAGTTGTCTTTGTGTCCTAGCACTCCCTCTTGTTGGTGTTTGTGACAAGATGTCTTTGTGTCCTAGCTCTCCCTCTTGTTGGTGTTTGTGACAAGCTGTCCTTGTATCCTAGCTCTCCCTTTTGTTGGTGTTTGTGACAAGCTGTCTTTGGGCGCTTTCAAAACACTGACATTACTCATTGTGGTTTGGATCAGGAGGTTACTCCACATTGCCCAACAGCGTCCCGTAGGCTAGCGGAGGGAACGCGGCACCTTACTACGTCTTTGAAAGGGGATTCCGCTATCACACCACCCTGAGTTCTCCTTTTCTGTTGATACTTATCCGAGAAGGAATTGCTTTGGTTCCATTGCCCGTGGGTTATGGAGTAGTGTAACATTTGCGTATACAACCCCCCCCCCCCCCCCCCCTCCCCAACAAATCCTAATTTCAGTGCGAACCTCGTATCTTTCGAATCAGAGACGGACACTCGACCAGCTAACGACCCGCAATAACTGTCATAAATTAGCCAGATCCAGTATATTCATGAACGAACAACTGCGAAAGTGGACACAATTAAACTCCATCTGTTGATAAAGAACGATATCTGAGATTGCTACTACATATTCATAAACCGATAAACAACACAAACGTCGGGGCAGTTATTCTGTCTGTGCCCAAGACGTTTCAAACATGTAAGAAGAGATTTGATTGGTCGGTTATATTCTGTAACAGGATCATACGTTGATAATCGTGTTGTTTCAATGCGCCAAACGTCATCATCATCATGTGCCACGCGGATAAGCGTGGGCGGTCATGTTTCGCCATCTCACACGATCACCAGTTCTCTGATCTTGCCTTGATTATGCCATCTGGCCAAACGATCCCAATATTTATCTCTCTGTCTTTCCTTTGTTCTTTCTCCCTGAATCTTGCCAGTTGTCATCAAGTTTTCTAGTTCACCTCTTCTCATAACATGCCCAAAAATTATTGACTGTCGACGTCTGATTTCTCTAATTAGTTTACTGTTCTCACTTGTTTCTTGCGGGACGTGGTCATGGTTGGTTTTTTTTTTCTTTTTTTTTTTCTGTCCGTGGTATTCTTTGATTTTCCCCAGAACCCACATTTCCACTACGAGTAGATGTTTCTCAGCGTGTCTGCTTATCGTCCGTGTTTCAATCAATCAAACCGTCTCCACAATGAAGGTTGGCTGCAATGGATCTCCGAACAGGGTGTGTCTCTCCCCCTGATTGTACGCGGGGAAGTCAATAAGTAAGTCACAATTGGCTGTTGAAAAATAACTAAATATGATAACAACTTGAAACCAGTTTATTTTTATACATACATAGTCCCTTTATTTCTCAACATAATTTCCACCAACATTGATGCACTTATCCCATCGTTTTATTAGTCCTCCCAAACCGGCTGCACAGAACTGCGTTCTCTGTTTTCTAAATCACGTTTTCACTTCACATTCAACTTCGGCCTCATTTGCGAAATGTCTCCCGCCAAGGTGGGTTGTCAGTGGACCAAAAAGGTGGAAATTGCAAAGGGCTAAATCGGGGCTGTAGGGAGGATGTTCCGGAACTTCCCACCTTACTCCTCAGTTAATTGAGCTGTATGTGGTCTGGTATTGTCATGAAGAAGGAACACTCCTCTAGTCAGCAGTCCTGGAAATTTCAATTGATCATGCATTATGCTGTATGCTGAACCATGTGGGCACCCTATTGCAGATGCTACAGAGTCTATTGTTACTCGCCTGTTACCTCTAATCATCTCCTCCACCCGCTGCACGGATGCTTCTGTTGCAATCTCAACAGGACGACCAGATCGGATTTCATCAACAATTTTAGAGCGTCTTAAAGAAAATGTTTCTCCCCAGCTATGCACCGCTTTACGGGACAAACATTTGTTAGTAAATACAGGAAGCATTTCCTTATGAATGTCCTTTGCAGGCAGTCCTTTTGCCCCGAAAAAAAAACGCACAACATCATGTTGCTCTTTGGTTGTACACTCCGTAAGTACAGTCGCTATTTTGTTTAAGCGCTGCGCATGCGCATGAGACACATAGCGCCACCTGACGAACGGGAATAGAAAGTTCGATGTTGCTGTCATCTAATGGCACCTGAAGAAAACACCAACTACATTTATCTGCCATCCCATAGATCTGTGTGACTCATTTATCGATTCGCCCTCGTATATTCTGTCAGACTGCTGTTCAAGCATCTCTTGACGTTATTCTCCCACTTGTATCGTTGTCTACCTCTTGCTCTGTCTTCAACCTTACCCCCTATAGTATGGATTTTTAAGCGTGTTATGTCTTTTAAAGTGGCCAAAATATTTCACTTGCCTTTTTTTTTTATCAACTCTTCTCATTCCCAGTTTTGCTAGATTTGATTGCTTTTATTTCCACGAAATACAACATATTTGTCTGTATATCGATATCTCCAGGGCCTCTATTTTCTAATTGCGTATTCATTGTTTAGGCTTCTGCGCCATTTAGTAGTGTTGAATATACATAACATTTGACAATTCTCATTTTATTGAGTTGTTAATGTCTATAGATGTTACTACTGATTTCATGATGTTGAAAGCATATTTGCCCATTCATATTCTCTTTTTGATTTCTGTTTCACTTCTGCCATCATCTGTTGTTACATGTCCAAACAGGAGAAACTTGATACATGTACTAGTGTCTCTCCGTGTACTGTGATATTCGTTGATGGCCTCCAGTTTCCCCTGCTGATTATTATAGCCCATGTTTCACATCAATAAAAAAAAAGTACAAATTAAAATGTAGCAACTCAACGCTATTTTTCTCGTTGCAATTGACATCTTTTATTGGTCAATATGTTCTCCATCTTGTAAATTAAACAAGAGAAAGTAAGGGATCCGAGTTCACGCGTTGAAGCCTATAAGGTATCTGGTAAGTTAAACAAGAGAAAGTAAAGGATCCACCACAACGCATTGAAACCTATTTGGTATCTGGTAAGTTAAAAAGGAGAAATTATCCGTCTCCACGCTTTGGAGGCTAAAGAGAAAGTAAAGGATCAAACTCCACCCATTCAAGCTTCTATGGTAGAGAAACTAAAGGATCCGCCTCAACGCCATTGAAGCTTCTATAGTAGATAAAGTAAAGGATCCATCTCCAGGTATTAAAGCTTCTATGGTAGGTAAAGTAAAGGATCCGTCTCCACTAATTAAAGTCTATCTGGTAAGTTAAACAAGAGAAAGTAAAGGATCCATCTCCACCCATTGAAGCGTATATGGTAGAGAAAGTAAAGGATCCATCTCCATACATTGAAGCCACTATGGTAGATTAAGTAAAGGATCCATCTCACCCATTGAAGCCTATATGGTAGAGAAAGTAAAGGATCCATCTCCACCCATTGAAGCCTCTATGGTAGATAAAGTAAAGGATCCATCTCCACACATTCAAGCCTCTTTGGTAGAGAAAGTAAAGAATCCGTTTCCACACATTGAAGCCTCTATGGTAGAGAAAGTAAAGGATCCATCTCCACGCATTGAAGCCTATCTGGTAAGTTAAACAAGATAAAGTAAATTATCCATCTCCTCGCATTGAAGCCCCTTTTGTAAGTTAAACAAGAGAAAGTAAAGGATCCATCTCCACACATTAAAGCCTCTATGGTAGAGAAAGTAAAACATCCATCTCCACACATGCAAGCCTCTATGGTAGAGAAAGTAAAAGGATCTATCTCCACGAATTGAAGCCTGTATGTTAAGTTAACAAGCGAAAGTAAAGGATCTATCTCCACCCATTGAAGCCTATCTGGTAAGTTAAACAAGAGGAAGTAAAGGATCCATCTCCACGCATTGAACCTCTATGGTAAGTTAAACAAGAGAAAGTAAAAGATCCATCTCCACGCATTGAAGCCTCTATGGTAGAGAAAGTAAAGGATCCATCTCCACGCATTGAAGCCTCTATGTAGAGAAAGTAAAAGTTCCATATCCACCCATTCAAGCCTCTATGGTAGAGAAAGTAAAAGATCCATATCCACCCATTCAAGCCTCTATGGTAGAGAAAGTAAAGAATCCGTTTCCACGCATTGAAGCCTCTATGGTAGAGAAAGCAAAAGATCCATCTCCACCCATTGAAGCCTCTATGGTACAGAAAGCAAAGGATCCATCTCCACGCATTGAAGCCTCTATGGTAGAGAAAGCAAAGGATCCATCTCCACCCATTGAAGCCTCTATGGTAGAGAAAGCAAAGGATCCATCTCCACCCATTGAAGCCTCTAAGGTAGAGAAAGCAAAGGATCCATCTCCAGGCATTGAAGCCTCTATGGTAGAGAAAGTAAGGATCCGTCTACATACACTGAAGCCTCTAAGGTAGAGAAAGTACAGGACGCGTTCATCCACCTTGAGTACATTGGACATATGGTGCTGGGCCCATATTGTTATAACCAACCGACACTCGGTGGCTGATTTGACTTCCCATGACATTTCCGGGTTCCAGTTTGTATCCAGGTGGATCTGGGAACACAGGTCAGTTTTATAACAAATCCGGCCCTTATGGGGATTCAAACGCTTGACCACCAGGCCTACAGGCAGTGTGATCACTCCGCTACCGCGCCTCCCATAAACGCTATTAAATTATTATAAAGTAATAATTTTATTTGCTAAATTAAGCAAGAATTAAATATTATCTTACCAAACAATGGCGGCGTGACACAGCGTAATTCTCCAATAAATGCAGTCGTTATACATTCGTAATTGTGCGTGTTTTCTCAACATCGTTCTCCCATCAAAACGTCAGTAGTCTATACAAGAAATGTTGGTTAAGCTACATTTTATAGTTGCAGCTGTTCAAGAATGTAGGACAAAATCAGCGAATTTATTATCTCCAATCTTGCCACTGATCTTAGTCTATGAATATAATTAATTGCATCACTTACTTATTTCATCTCCCACACGCGAAGTTTTAAAAACTCTCAACCACCTAGCCAATCACAGTACGAGTATTTTGCTTGGAATTTGATCCAATCGGATGAAGGCATTTAGAAACACCCCTTAAGTGATATATTTATTTTAGGGGCTTTCTCATTTTCCTGTGCCAAACCAGTGTACACAGTAAATTGTGAAATACAGGAGCAGGCACGCTCGCAGGTTTTGGGTTTGTTGTGCACGTGAATTTTGTTGTTTCTATACTCGCGGGTACTTTGTTTACATTCCGCATTAAGACAAAACAAACAATGCATGCTTACCTCCCTTTGCCCCGATGAAATTGTCTCCCCTGATAATCTTAATATTCGTTGTTGTTTTTTTTCTCGCATATCCTATTACAGGTCATTGCTGTCAACACCAACATTTTAACGCTGTTGTTGATGTCTTGGCAAGATTACGCTCAGTAGTTGCCATTGTTAGTAACGGGCACGGCGAGACCCGCTACCGATTCTCGCGCAGCTGCGTTTGCTCAAGTGGATAAACGGGATTACGGAGAGATTCGGTAACCCCTAGGCCAGGGAGACCGGCAATGTACGTATTAAAAAAACAAATACTATAAGCTCATGCCGGTGCTGTGGCCTAGGGCAGTGAACGCGTTTCTCAATACCCCGACATAGCGAGTTCATAGGTTGAAATCAACTGCAAACGATTTTGGAAGCAGTCCGCATATCGTTGATTTTAATGGTACGAGCGTCGGTTGCTTAGATAGTAATCTCAAACTACTGAAGGTAAAAACTGCCTGGTAAATTACAAATAGCCAGACACACACACGCACGCACGCACGCACGCACGCACGCACACATGCTGAAACTAAGTGCGACGCTCAGTAAAGGACATGCAACTAACTTCAACTATTTTAGTGTTCGCTCTAACAAATCTTGAATTTCACAAGCCCATTTTTGGGAGTAAATTTTAAATTTTAATTAATAATTGTAATCTGACAGTCTTTGTTGTAGGGAAGGATGGGTGGGGGGTTTCCGCGACGGAGTGATTACGCCGTCAGTCTTAAGGTCGTGGGTTACTGCCCATAAGGTCGAGGGTTCCTGTCCATAAGGTCGTGGGTTCCTGTCCATAAGGTCGTGGGTTCCTGCCCATAAGGTCGTTGGTTCCTGTGCATAAGGTCGTGCGTTCCTGTCCATAAGGTCGTGCGTTCCTGCCATAAGGTCGTGGGTTCCTGTCCATAAGATTGTGAGTTCGTTATCGCGCTCCGTCAATTGAGAGCAGTTTTTGGTCTAGGGTTACCTAAAGGTCGTCGCCGTAGCTTCGGAGTTGGTGCCCTCAGCAACGCTTTCAGTTGGCGGTTAGCTGTTCCGCGGAGGGAGACCGAGCTAGGTCCAATGAAATCGACCATCTTGCCTTATCATCGCTTTAGTTCCTGCTTGGCGCCAAAGTACAATTAAATACGAGGGGGTGGGGTGGGGGAGGGGGCTTCAAATGACAACCTTTAAAGTGTGATTGAAAGTACATTAACCACACCATTATCTTGTAACATGTTAATATTGTTGTTAAGGATGTCATGAGTGTTATGCACTCGACATCATGGTGCAGACGAACGCGGTGACGTCATAAGGACAGTTTAAAGATGGTCACCCTACTTTTGACATGTACCAAAGAGGAGCGGCGTTCTGGTATCCGTTTTCTTATTAGTGAAAGGGTGAAACCAACGGAAATCTATCGGCGAACGAAGGTTCAGCATGGTGATGCATGCCTGTCAGTTCAGCAAGTGTATAAGTGGAGTGACCTCTGTCATAGACGTGTTAACGACCCTGTCATTCACACCACGTAGTGACCACAGAGTCGATTATTCTACAGGAATCCAATCATTTATCGGCGCTGGAGGAGTTGCATTGAACGCAGTGGTGACTACACCGAAAAATGATACTTTTACATTTATAAAGTATATTCACCAAAAAAAATTTTTAGGTTTTCATTAGAAGCCTCCTCGCATTCTAACACATAGATTATGAGAAGAGACGCGTGTCAGCATTGATCAATGGATAAGACCGTTTGCCTTTAAACTTTCATTGCGCTTAAGTCGACGCAGCGGGTTCAACGCCGACATTGGTCAATTTTACTAAGATGTTGACTTGTCGTCTGTCAGAATCTCCAAGTAAGGGTGTAGAGAGTTAATAAGAGTTAAGACAAGTCTAGTAGGGAGACACCAGACAGGAGAGACACCAGCGCTATAAATAGCTTCACCAGGGGACACATTTGTGTCAACCAAGGGATCACTAAGGACATTTGAGCGAGGGCTTCCCCAAGCCATTGGGAAGCTTGGCCTTACGAGTAACCGTGGAGTACCCGGTTACTCTAGTTCACGAGCCAGCGTGCTGGGGACACTATGCACGCAAAGACTCGCTAATGCACGGAGGAGACAGCGTCCGTGCTTGACCACGGAATGTGTAGTGTGGACAGACCAGACTGGAGACGATTAGAGAGTAGACGTGTTCTTGACAAATGCTATAAGTTTCTAGGCAATAGTTAATATTAGGCTGTAGATTTAGATTGTGATTACTAGTATCATTTCTCACCACTTCATTACATTCATGTTGTTTAATGTAAATGAAGCATGCCGCTCGCAGAGCTTATGAATGACCAGCTCTCAATAAATTGCATTCCTTTGCAAATGACACGAGTTGTTATTTCGTGCGGTGCAAAAGTAGGGGAGTCCTGAAAGACCTGTCACAAGCAAGTTGCTGACAGGCAGGACCCCAATTGGTGTCAGAAGTCCTTGAACCAACGCCAACAGGTAATTGGTGTCAGAAGTCACTGAACCAACGTCAACGGGCTATTGGTATCAGAAAGTTCGAACCATCTTCAACAAGCACGATTCGACATCATTCTGTTTAAAATATTTGAAAAGTAACGTAATTTGCGTGTTTTTCTCAACATCATTCCCCATCAAAACGTCAGTAGTCTATACAAGAAATGTTGGTTAAGCTGCATTTTATAGTCGCAGCTGTTCAAGAATGTAGGACAAATCAGCGAATTTATTATCTCCAATCTTGCCACTGACTTAGTCTATGAATATAATTAATTGCATCACTTACTTATTTTTTCTCCCACACGCGAAGTTTTAAAAACTCTCAACCACCTAGCCAATCACAGTACGAGTATTTTGCTTGGAATTTGATCCAATCGGATGAAGGCTTTTAGAAACACCCCTTAAGTGATATATTTATTTTAGGGGCTTTCTCATTTTCCTGTCCCAAAACCAATGTACACAGTAAATTGTGAATACAGGAGCAGGCACGCTCGCAGGTTTTGGGTTTGTTGTGCACGTGAATTTGTTGTTTCTATACTCGCAGGTACTTTGTTTACATTCCGCATTGAGACAAAACAAACAATGCATGCTTACCCCCCTTAGTTTTCCCCAGATAAAATTGTCTCCCCTGATAATCTTAATCTTCGTTGTTTTGTTTTTTTCGCATATCCTATTACAGGTCATCGCTGTCAACACCAACATTTTAACGCTGTTGTTGATGTCTTGGCAAGATTACGCTCAGTAGTTGCCATTGTCAGTAACGGGCGGGGCGAGACCCGCTACTGATTCTCGCGTAGCTGCGTTTGCTCACGTGGATAAACGGGATTACGGAGAAATTCGCTAACGCCTAGGCCGGGGAGACCGGCAATGTACGTATTAAAAAAACAAATACTATAAGCTCATGCCGGTGCTGTGGCGTAGGGCAGTGAACGCGTTTCTCAATACCCCGATATACCGAGTTCACGGGTTGAAATCAACTGCAAACGATATTGGAGGCAGTCCGCATATCGTTGATTATAATGGTACGAGCGTCGGTTGCTTAGATAGTAATCTCAAACTACTGAAGGTAAAAACTGCCTGGTAAATTACAAATAGCCAGTCACACACACGCACGCACGCACGCACGCACACACACACACATGCTGAAACTAAGTGCGACGCTCAGTAAAGGACATGCAACTAACTTCAACTATTTTAGTGTTCGCTCTAACAAATCTTGAATGTCACAAGCCCATTTTTGGGAGTAAATTTTAAATTTTAATTAAAAATTGTAATCTGAAAGTCTTTGCTGTAGGGAAGGATGGGTGGGGTGTTTCCGCGACGGAGTGATTACGCCGTCAGTCTAAAGGTTGTGGGGTTTCTGCCCATAAGGTCGAGGGTTTTCCCGTCCATAAGGTCGTGGGTTCCTGTCCATAAGGTCGTGGGGTTTCCCGCCCCTAAGGTCGTTGGTTCCTGTGCATAAGGTAGTGCGTTCCTGTCCATAAGGTCGTGCGTTCCTGCCCTAAGGTCGTGGGTTCCTGTCCATAAGATCGTGAGTTCGTTATCGCGCTCCGTCAAATTGAGAGCAGTTTTTGGTCTAGGGTTACCTAAAGGTCGTCGCCGTAGCTTCGGAGTTGGTCCCCTCAGCAACGCTTTCAGTTGGCGGTTAGCTTTTCCCGCGGAGAGAAACCAAAGCTAGGTCCAATGAAATCGATCATTTGCCTTTTCATCGCTTTATTTCCCTGCTTGGCGCCGACGTCAATTAAATACGAGGGGGGGGGTGGGGGGGGGGGCTTTAAATGAAAACTTTTAAAGTGTGATTGAATTACTTTAACCACCCCATTATCTTTAACATGTTAATATTGTTGTTAAGGATGTCATGAGTATTAAGCACTTAACATCATCGTGCAGACGGACGCGGTGACGTCATAAGGACGTTTAAAGATGGCCGCCCCACTTTTGACAGCACCAAAGAGGAGCGGCGTTCTGTTATCCGGTTTTTTATTAGTGAAGGGGTGAAACCAGGGAAAATCTATCGGCGAACGAAGGTTCGTATGTGATGCATGCCTTCAGTTAAGCAAGTGTTAAGTGAAGTGCCCTCTGTCCAGACGTGTTAACGACCGCGTCATTCACCACGTAGTGACCACAAATCGATTATTCTACGGGAAATCCAATCATTTATCGGCGCTGGAAGAGTTCATTGAACGCAGTAGTATACACCGAAAAAAGATACATTTGTCTTTTACTTTTATAAAAAAAATTGCACCAAAAAATTTTTAGGTTTTCATTAGAAGCCTCCTCGCATTCTAACACATAGTTATGAGAAGGACGTGTGTCGCATTGATCAATGGATAAACCGTTTTTTCCCTTTTTTTTCATTGCGCTTAAGTCGACGCAGCGGGTTCAACGCCGACATTGGTCAAATTTTTCTAAGTGTTGACTTGTCGTCTGTCAAATCTCCAATAAGGGGGTAGAGATTAAAAAGAGTTAAGACAAGTCTAGTAGGGAGACACCAGACAGGAGAGACACCGGCTATAAATAGCTTCACCAGGGGGCACTTTGTGTCAACCAAGGGGTCATAAGGACATTTTAGCGAGGGCTTCCCCCAACCCTTGGGGAAACTTGGCCCTTTCGAGTAAACCCTGGAGTACCCGGGTTTCTCTAGTTCACGAGCCAGCGTGCTGGGGACACTATGCACGCAAAACTCGTAATGCACGGAGGAGACAGCGTCCGTGCTTGACCCCGGAATGTGTAGTGTGGACAGACCAGATGGAACGATTAGAGAGTAGACGTGTTCTTGACAATGCTATAAGTTTTCTAGGCAATAGTTAATATTAGGCTGTAGTTTTAGATTGTGATTACTAGTATCATTTCTCACCATTCATTACTTCATGTTTTTAATTAAATGAAGCATGCCGCTCGCAGAGCTTATGAATGACCAGCTCTCAAAAAATTTTGCATTCTTTTGAAAATGACACGAGTTGTTTTTTCGTGCGGTCCCAAAAGTGGGGGGTCCGAAAGACCTGTCACAAGCAGTTGCTGACAGGCAGGCCCCCAAATTGGTGTCAAAACCCCTTGAACCAACGCCAACGGGGAATTGGTGTCAGAAGTCACTGAACCAACGTCAACGGGCTATTGGTATCAAAAAGTTCGAACCATCTTCAACAAGCACGATTCAAATCATTTGTGTTAAAATATTTGAAAGTAACGTAAATTTGTTTGCATATAATGGCAGAAATAATTTTCTTTTGTGAATAATTACGATCATACCATTTGTGGAGCTTGAACCACAATGAAGCAAAATTAAGTTACAAATTGTGAGATTCTACTAAATTGAAGAATTGTTTATTCTACGGAAAGTAATGAAAATGTATACAATCATCAGTTTAATTGTCAAGCAAAAAATCGGTACATTTCTTTTTTGTGAACGCCATCAATGTCACCATTCTTCTTTCAGTAAAAAGATTAGCTACTGAAAGGAAGCCATAGAACAAATTATACCAACTAGTCAGAAGTGAAGACAAGACGACATCGACTGTCATACGTGAATCATCTTACGAATCATGACAACATTCAGACATCAGCCATTCATTCATTAAAAACCTTTTTCTTATCTATCACATTTTTTCATTCATCACCGCATGAAAGAAAAACATGTATTTAAAATATATCATGTGTCTAAATTATTGATGCGCTACAAAACAAAAAAGCATCCTTGTGTTCTCAAGTCAATCATTTTTGAGTGTGGAAGACAGCGGTTGGAAATCACAAGCCGTATTTTCCAAAGAATTAGATGAGTATATTTTCAGAATTTTTTGGTATGCTCTAAATTAATCATGCATCTTTTTTTTCAGTAAAGTTTAAAGTCTAACACATAATTAAAAACCATTGTGTAAAATTACTGTGATATTTTTTTGAACTAACATAAAGCCAAAAAAATGGCGTCACTAAGTGTTTTTACTAAGATGTTGACTTGTCGTCCTTGACTTGGGACGTAATTTACAAGCATCTCAGAACTCAGAATAGGTTCGTCCCCTAACGATTGACAGGTAATCAGGAAAACTAAATAAGGAAACTACTCCACACGCAAACATCATCTCAGTTCACCCCCGAAGTGGCAACTACGAGAAGTAGTAGCACTTGTATGTATGGACTACGTTTGAGTTCAAAGCGAGAGAACAAGAGAAAAATGAGAATAGACTTGTACAGATATGGGAACTGGAATATGAGCCATATGTCACAAGACGAGTCTCAACTACTGGAGCCGCTCACCGCTAGAGCTTGGTGATGAACTTGCGATTATTTTGAACCACCCAGGAAGCAGCGGTAACCTAGTGGCCATACACTGGCCTGCCGTCCCAGTGGTCACGGGTTGGATCCGTATCGGGGTGGGTTCGAAGTTTAAAAACTGGCCTGGGCTTTCAGCTCGACCCAGCCTAAAATGGATACCAAGAAATGTCTTAGGTCAAGACGACATGTTCAGAAAGCAATGGCAAACTACTGAACCTAAATTTGCCTAGGAATTACAAACAGCCAAAAAATGCTGGTTGACTGCTACGTCCTGTAGAGGATATGCAGCTAGCATACATATATATGCACACAAACACACATACACACCAGAACCTTACATGTAGTCTATATCATTTCAAGGACAAAAGCTACAGCCATGCCAATGACAGATACAACCTGTTGGGAGGGGGGGGAATTCACATATTCTAGGCCACGGATTGATGAGGTGGCGTGGTCAGTTCCCTTTCCAGCCGCCTTCCTTTATTGGACGGTTCCTGAAACATTCTTAAACTTACCATGCCACCATTTTAGTGGGGGTTATAGTAGCGCTAGATTTCATTAGATAACAGCAAGTTAAATGGTTCGGCCATATAGCTAGGCTACCAACTAACAATATGCCACAACATGTAATGATGTACAGACCAAATGGAACCAAACGAAGAGGCCGACAATATAAACGATGGACATGAGTATGAAATCCATAAACGGGCACTTTCCCGCTTTATATGCTTCACCTCGACACCGCAAGGTACAAGAGGAACAAAATGATATGAGACGAGATGATGTGTGGAGAAGCCAGTTGACACGGTTTCTAATGAGGATGATGATGGTAAGGTTGATGATGATGATGATGATGATGATGATGATGATGATGATGATGATGATGATGATGATGATGATGATGATGATGATGATGATGATGATGATGATGATCGTGAGGGAGAAGACGAGGGTGCCAGAGATTTTCCCTTCGTCTATTTGCTGCTGTCATTAGAAGCAGATCAGCTGCATGAGGTCAAGGAGTTACCTTCCAGTTGGGATTAGAGATCCACCACCTAAGGAACATGACACTGAGTGTTCTCGCTGCCAGCTATTCCAGCTTTCGGCCTTTTATTAAGTATGCATTCTTATATTTCATCAATGTCTTCGGTAAACAATAGAAAGCATGCTTCACGGAAAAAGAAGCAGGAGTGCTCAATCACAAAAGTAGACAGAGAACAGTGCAGACAAATTGATCAAGACGAAGATGAGGCAAGAGAACCGACAAGTGATTGAGAAGTTGTCTTCGGCAGGTAGAGATAAAAGAGAGACGTTCTTCAAAGGACCCGCTACAAGATGACGTTGTAATAAACGTTGAAAACAAGCGTACAGGAACAAGGAAATCAAAGTCATGCTGAAGGAACACCGGGTCTAAACTCCCCCGCGAACAAACTATGAAACTATCCCAAAGTCCGTCAGCTCAGAAATACCTGCACTGGTTAACAAACCTTGCCTATTTCTGCAATACTCCGGAAGTAAACACTGCTATTTTTAAACGTTCAGTTTGGGTATTGTTATTTTAAACACTCGAGTGCCTGGTAGTATAGAAGTTATTGCGCTTGCCTACCAAGGCGCTGGTCCGAGTTCAGTCCCTTGCCGTGTCATGATTTTTTTTTTTCCAGACACGTACAGCTTCTGAAATAAGTAAAGAACTTCAAGTACTTAGGAAGTATAATACCTTCAAATGTAAAATCAGAACACTAGATCCAAAATAGATGCAATAAGGCAAATCAACTTATTGGAAAATGGCACCAATACTAAAGAACAAACGCACATCAATAAATACTAAATAAGCAGTCTGCAACACAATCTTCCTACCAACACTACTAAGCTAACAATGCCAAACCTGGACAATGACAGAAAAAGAGAAAAGAACAAATTCAACAACGTAAAGGAGATATCTGAGAAGAATACTCAATGTATCAAGCAGAGAGAGAATTAGAAATGAAGAAATATGACTAATGTGAGGGTTATGGCAGCGCCATATTTCATTACAAAACAGCAAGTTAAATGGTTTTTACCAGCTGTTTCATTACAGCTGTCTTTTCCAAATGCCCATGAGATTGTTCAAAGACGTCAGACGTAGACTGGACGTAACAATGCAGAGTATTAAGAACCCGTGGGACAACACCAGCAAATTAAAGTTATATTTTTGAGACTATGCATCTTTTCTGTGACAAAAACTGGATGCGGGGCATGGAGTATTTCGCAATCACTAAAGAAGAAACCTCGAGTTTTTGAGCTAAATTGTTACATACAATTTGTTTAGAATATCGTGACCCAAGAAGAAGAAACATGCTGACATTCTAAAAGATCTTACCTTTGATGAAAACTGGCGTATAACCTGCATCATGTCTCAGCAGCGGAAATATCCTTGGCCATGTGAAATATCACAGTGGTTTGGAACCAGCAGTGATGACAGGCATGGGTTTTGACAGAAAAAACCAGGGGTTGGCCCGCACGAGAATGGACACTGAACATTAAAGAAACCTTGACACGAGGATGTATGGGGCGGGAGAACTGGCGAATGATCAAGAGAATTTTTGACTGGCCGTGATTTTTCTTTCTTTTCTTTCTTTCTTCCTTTTTTTTTTTTTTTAGCGGAAGTGGGGGGATGCTTGCTTTGAACACAAGCGTAGTATATACACGTGCTACTACTAGAGAGGGCACTGGACTGATTCTTGCGTGTCGATTAGCTTTCCCTAGTACCAGTGTCTCTCGCCATCAGGCGAACCGACTCCGGATTCCGGGGTACTTGTAATTTACTTCCTCAAGTCAAGGAAGAGAAGTCAACATTTCAGTACAGCTGACTGGTGTAGGGGATGAACCCTCTACCTCGACATCAGCACACCGGAAGTTTAAGAACGAGTGCTTGAATCCATTCAGTCATGCTGACCTCTTACTGGCCGCGACGAGAGAAATATTCTGCACATTACCTGCTACGTGGTGATGGTTCCAGATGTTGCCACATGGTGATGGTTCCATATGTTGCCATATGGTGATGGTTCCATATGTTGCTACGTTGTGATGGTTCCAGATGTTGCCACATGGTGATGGTTCCAGATGTTGCCATATGGTGATGGTTCCAATATGTTGCCTATGTGTGATGGTTCCAAATGTTGCTACGTTGTGATGGTTCCGAGATGTTGCCACATGGTGATGGTTCCAGATGTTGCTACATGGTGATGGTTCCAAATGTTATTACATGGTGATGGTTCCAAATGTTGCCACATGGTGATGTTTCAAATGTTGATACATGGTGATGATTCAAAATGTTGCCACATGGTGATAGTTCCAAATGTTGTCACATGGTGATGGTTCTAAATGTTGCTATATCGTTATGGTTTCAAATGTTGTTATATCGCTATGGTTTCAAATGTTGCCACATGGTAAAGATTCCAAATGTTACCACATGGTGATGGTTCCAAATGTTGCCACATGATGATGGTTCCAAATGTTGCTACATAATTGTTCTAAACGTTGCCACATGGTAAAGGTTCCAAATGTTACCACATAGTGATGGTTCCAAATGTTGCTACATGGTGATGATTCAAAATGGTGACGGGTGGTGATGTTTACAAATGTTGCAACATTGTGATGGTTCTAAATGTTGCTACAACTACTTCAGTCTTATAGTTATATTGTTCTTTGACCTTCAGACTCAATGATGTCTATGAAGCATGAACTTATGTGATAGACAGGCTTTTAAAAAATGGCTGTCTAGTGTGAGGAATGGCTGTGAGTTGTGACGCCCTCCTCTAACTTGAGCTGACCATGTACGAATCACGGAATTACAGTCGTGAGGATCAACTTCATTGTACCGGATTGCATCCCACCTGCCTCGGCCTCTCTCCGTAGAAGTGCAAGCAGAGGGCACCACACAAAGCTCCAATTCCGTAGAAGTGCAAGCCGAGGGCACCACACAAAGCTCCAATTCCGTAGAAGTGCAAGCCGAGGGCACCACACAAAGCTCCAACTCCGTAGAAGTGCAAGCAGCCGAGGGCACCACACAAAGCTCCAATTCCGTAGAAGTGCAAGCCGAGGGCACCACACAAAGCTCCAACTCCGTAGAAGTGCAAGCCGAGGGCACCACACAAAGCTCCAACTCCGTAGACGTGCAAGCCGAGGGCACCACACAAAGCTCCAACTCCGTAGAACGGCAAGCCGAGGACACCACACAAAGCTCCAACTCCGTAGAAGTGCAAGCCGAGGGCACCACACAAAGCTCCAACTCCGTAGAAGTGCAAGCCGAGGGCACCACATAAAGCTCCAACTCCGTAGAAGTGCAAGCCGAGGACACCACACAAAGCTCCAACTCCGTAGAAGTGCAAGCCGAGGACACCACACAAAGCTCCAACTCCGTAGAAGTGCAAGCCGAGGACACCACACAAAGCTCCAACTCCGTAGAAGTGCAAGCCGAGGGCACCACATAAAGCTAAAACTCCGTAGAATTGCAAGCCGAGGACACCACACAAAGCTCCAACTCCGTAGAAGTGCAAGCCGAGGACACCACACAAAGCTCCAACTCCGAAGAACTGCAAGCCGAGGGCACCACACAAAGCTCCAACTCCGTAGAAGTGCAAGCCGAGGGCACCACATAAAGCTAAAACTCCGTAGAACTGGAAGCCGAGGACACCACACAAAGCTCCAACTCCGTAGAAGTGCAAGCCGAGGACACCACACAAAGCTCCAACTCCGTAGAAGTGCAAGCCGAGGACACCACACAAAGCTCCAACTCCGTAGAAGTGCAAGCCGAGGGCACCACACAAGCTCCAACTCCGTAGAAGTGCAAGCCGAGGGCACCACATAAAGCTAAAACTCCGTAGAACTGGAAGCCGAGGACACCACACAAAGCTCCAACTCCGTAGAAGTGCAAGCCGAGGGCACCACATAAAGCTAAAACTCCGTAGAACTGGAAGCCGAGGAAACCACACAAAGCTCCAACTCCGTAGAAGGTAGAAGTGGAAGCCGAGGACACCACACAAAGCTCCAACTCCGTAGAACGGCAAGCCGAGGGCACCACACAAAGCTCCAACTCCGTAGAACTGCAAGCCGAGGACACCACACAAAGCTCCAACTCCGTAGAACTGCAAGCCGAGGACACCGCACAAAGCTCCAACTCCGTAGAAGTGCAAGCAGCCTATGACACCACACAAAGCTCCAATTCCGTAGAACTGCAAGCCGAGGACACCAAACAAAGCTCCAACTCCGTAGAACTGCAAGCCGAGGACACCACATAAAGCTCCAACTCCGTAGAACTGCAAGCCGAGGACACCACACAAAGCTCCAACTCCGTAGAACTGCAAGCCGAGGACACCACATAAAGCTCCAACTCCGTAGAACTGCAAGCCGAGGACACCACACAAAGCTCCAACTCCGTAGAAGTGCAAGCCGAGGGCACCACACAAAGCTCCAACTCCGTAGAACTGCAAGCCGAGGACACCACACAAAGCTCCAACTCCGTAGAAGTGCAAGCCGAGGACACCACACAAAGCTCCAACTCCGTAGAAGTGCAAGCCGAGGACACCACACAAAGCTCCAACTCCGAAGAACTGCAAGCCGAGGGCACCACACAAAGCTCCAACTCCGTAGAAGTGCAAGGCGAGGGCACCACATAAAGCTAAAACTCCGTAGAATTGGAAGCCGAGGACACCACACAAAGCTCCAACTCCGTAGAAGTGCAAGCCGAGGGCACCACATAAAGCTAAAACTCCGTAGAACTGGAAGCCGAGGACACCACACAAAGCTCCAACTCCGTAGAAGTGCAAGCCGAGGACACCACACAAAGCTCCAACTCCGTAGAAGTGCAAGCCGAGGACACCACACAAAGCTCCAACTCCGTAGAAGTGCAAGCCGAGGACACCACACAAAGCTCCAACTCCGTAGCCCTAACTACGAGAATACGAGATGTCCGCCGGGGTCTCCGGACAAATTGCACTCGTGGTCTGAACGACGCAGTCCTAGAAGGAATCCACGACATTCACAATGCGAGGCAGACGGCGTGACACTTTGCCACTATCAAATGCTATATCATAATAAATTCAAGGATGGTATTCTCTTCCCACTTTCTGACGATCATATTCTCTCACTACCCCTGACCTCATTCCAAGGTAATGAATAAGGGTAAATATCTAAGTTGACCCTTGCGCTCTTCGCGCATGTTAAAAATCCTTCCGGATTTGTGTAATCGAAAAAATTAGACCGAAAAGGTGCTGTCATCTATCATCATCTACTGTCTATAATAACTTGTGGTGTAGGATAGGGGTTGGGGTGTCTTTAACCTGAGGAATTAAGGCTGCCTGGCTAGTGGAGTCGCCGCGATCTGTGCAGGAAAAGGTGCTGAACGATCTATATTTCAAATTTTAAAATATAGACATACAAATAACACTTAAAGCAAATGTGATAATGGTAAAGAATATAAATATCCTCACCGGATTTCGGAGTTAGTGCGCTGTCCTGAGATTATCTTCGCGTGTTCTATAGAAGGAAACTCGAGCACTTACTTGTACAGTGGGACAGATAATTTGCAAGTCAAACCAAACAACTACCCGCTACAGAAGGAGCAACCAATATTGAAACAAGAGATGTCACTTTCTGCGGTTGCAACGGCTGCAAATGTGTGCAGGCCGAGAGTACATACACAAGTACAAACTCTGCTGGCGGATACCGACGAGACTCCTACACTAGCTCGACTTCGTGAACTGGGAGTGAGGCCTGGTCAAGCATGTAAATATCACCTACCTTTGAGGGCAAGAAATGAGATATCATAACCAACCCCTCTTGGGAACAGTGAGCAGACATACTTTTGGATGGCTGCTAGATCAGAGACTGGGCAGGAATGTGCAATGTGCAGTGACGTCGTTCGACATAACATAACATAACACAGCGTAACATAGCATAGCATAACATAACATAACGTAACATAAAAGTGTAAAAGTATAGGACCATAGTATATACATTGAAGAATATTAAGTTAGTTGAATATCCTTTACAGGATGTGGCAGTCAACCCTAGTGTATTTCTTCTTTTTTTTTTTTTTTGGTGATCGTTAGTGATTTTTTGGGCAAGTTTACGTTTAGTAGTTTGCCATTGCTTTCTGAACAACCGGCAATCACGTCTTTGTATGGAAACCAACGCAAGGTGGCCTGCTTCCAAATCACCACAGCTGTGTTTCGAACGTGGTATACGGGATTACGAATTGCATTCGTAAACCCTTCACCATAGAACAGTATTGGGCATATAATAAAAACTAAACAAACGTCATAACAAAATCAAGTAAAGAACCCTCTTATTCGTATTGATTCGCACTGGATATACAGGACGTCGCAATCAATCTCATCCTTTATGGCTGTATGGGATTTATTAAGCAATTTTTACGCTCAGTAGTTTGCCACTGCTTTCGGAACGAACAATACTCCCATACATCGAAATCAACGTATGGCGGTCTGCTTTCAAATCTTCGGCAGCTGACACTGACCTCTTCGACTCGATATGTTAGGGAAATGTGAAATGCGTTCAATGTCCCTAAGCCACAGTGTTGATAGTAAATGCCCCATTGACACGCCTCCAGACTTATTGGGTATATTATGCTAATTCCAGGTGATTCTTTAATAGATCAATTGGCAATCTATGAGTGATGTGGTCATGACCAGGTCGGTCTACATTAATTACAGAGACATAGAGAAGGAAAATAGAAATTAACTCTTAATGACCTAGGAGACCAGAATGTGCATCCATACGGCATACTAGTTATGACAGCAGGCTTGTGGTTTGAACCTATATGTTCAAGCAGGAGGTCTATATACAAAAGCAATGTAATTGAGACATATATACCCAAACAGTTGTGAAAGGAGGCCAGTATTTGAGGCCGACATGTCCAAGCAATTATGACAAGAAGTCGGTGTTTTGGCCATTTTAGTGTTATGCACCTAGTGTCGCCAGAGTTGTAATTGTCCTTGCTTGGCCAAGATAATAATGTCATATTTTGTGTTCTGTTTACGATGTCGACATCAGATACCTTAATTCAGAAAGCGTACCAAGATACACTAACTAATAAATATAAAGTAGTTGAATCCACAAGTGTTTTATGAAGACTGTGTTGGTCGCGATAACGATACGCTTGACACTAGATATTTACGGTGTAGCAGTGGTAGCTTTTGGTTAAATCACATGTTTAGTAGTATATCATGACCGTGATGTGTTCGTATCCCCCAGTCTTTTGTTTAAATCACATGTTTAGTAGTATATCATGACCGTGATGTGTTCGTATCCCCCAGTCTTTTGGTTAAATCACATGTTTTGTAGTACATCATGACCTTTAGGTATTCATATCCCCAGTGTTTTTGTTAACTCACATGTGTTATAGTAAATAATGACCTTGATATGTTCGTATCCCCGGTGTTTTTGTTAAATCACATGTTTTGTAGTAAATCATGTAGTATCTCAAGCTCTTGGTTAAATCACATGTATCGTAATACATCATGACCGTGATGTGTTCGTATCCTCAGTGTGCTTGTTAAATCACATGTTTTGTAGTATATCATTACCGTGATGCGTTCGTATCCCCCAGTCTTGTGGTTAAATCACATGTTTTGTAATACGCCATGACTTTGAAGTGCTCTGCCCAACGTCGTAGACACCCATGAATCTAAGAAAACTCAGTCACTGGTGTTCTGGGTTAATTATATTGATCTATGCGTGAATTCTTGAGAAGATGATGTGGTGTTTCCCCTTCCTTTCCAATGTAATATCTCTCCGCTATTGGTATCGGTGTCGGGATCGACGCATGGGCTCGTCCTCTGCAAATGTTAGGGACAGTTTGGTCATCTCTTCCTCCGTACATTCAGACCTACAAAATGTGATGTCGCTATCATATCACAGACCCATCGCAGGAAACTGCATCTCAACAATGTTTTGAAATATTCTAGCCTACGACATATGAGGTGAACTCACCAGTTCCTTTCGCGACGTCTGTCCTTCCCGGAACGTCCCCGGAATATTCTCAAAGTTGTCCTGTATTCATGTTATGAGACTGGGTCATCCCCACAGACTCACTGGTCGGGCAAAAATAAACCGACTATGTTTGAGATTGCTCCTATAGCACTGTCTTCCACAGGCAAGCGCCCTAACCTCTATACCAGAAGGGCTCCTACCTCAACATACAATAATGACCAGTGTCATACGTTGTTCTTGATCATAATATCAATGTTCTTGATGATCTTTGCTTGATATTGTCGTGTGATGGTCGTTGTCTAGGTAACGATGTTCATGGTGTGTCAATTGAGATATCTAACTGTCTCTTAATCCAACTCACCCCAGAAGTGCACCTTCACCAGTCATGAAACAAGATTGAGTTGGCGCACATAATCATTTATTCCAGAAATAAGACGGACAAACGGAACATGTTTATACATCCAGAAACAATGTAATCCATAGAATATAGATATCCTCCTCACAATTTAACCAGCACACATCAATGCCTTCTCACGGCCTGCTTCTTATCAAATCCACAAGACAGGTCATCCAGCTACTATCCACGGCTGGATCTCCCACAATACAACCCACACATTGGGTTGGAGCCACTGCTCAACTATGCAACCCACTCTGGGTTTAGATCTGTCTTCACAACTAGGAGAACAACACAACACGGAGATCTCTAACTCCGCTTCTCCTTAGACTACCGATCAGTTCGGCATCTACACCTCAACTGTCCTGAAGTCCCTTGACTTCACACAAAACTAAACTGTCCTTCCCCCATCCCCCTGGGGTCACACTCACCCTTCCCATTATTTTATTTCTCAGGACTGGCTGTTTTCTCATAGCCAGGTCAGTCACTTTACTGTCTCCCACTCTCATCTCCATTCTTCCTCATGCCCGGTCACTCAACTCAATGTCAATGACCCAGGCTTATGTCATCACCCCCCCCCCCCTCTTAAAAGAAAACTTCGTTTTCAAATATTGGGAGACTAAAACCTACTAAACATGTGACCCAGACATAATGCCTGGGTAGCCCTAAGTATGGCTGCACCTTACTCTAGCTACCACCCTAAATAATACATCAAATGCTCACAGTACACTCCCATATTCCCCATACATAAATACAAACAACCATCTTTCTATCTTGTGTACCAATGCATGAACTAATACATCACATAATAATAATACATAATAGGAAAGCATTATACTTATGTACCCATAGGTCTCTTACTACTTCACGACCACACAATACTATTTGTGTACCGACCCTATATCAGGTGGTTCTGTTCTTGCATTAACCCTCCTCTGATTCCTGTCTATGTTGTGTCTACCTTTCGTGTACCCATGACTCATGGTACCTCTACAATTACAACATCTGTTTGCTATCCCTAGCCCTGGGTCAGTAATGTCGCGAACACTCTTTTGACCTGACTCAACTTTCCTATCTGCATATTGCACCGTTACAGTTGAGTCTCTGTTTAGTCTGAACTCTTTATTCAATCTTGGCCCATATACCTGGCACCTTGCTTTCTGCTGCATACGCTTTATGCCTATGTGCCCTGCACATGCACTATCCTGAGCTGTTGTAGTATATCGGTCTCTATGTGCTAAACGTACTGCTCCTTGCCCACGTGCAGTTCCACTATCTGAAAAGCTGCGAGTGAGAACATTGTTCTTCCTCTCGAAGCACCATCTACCTTTCTTTGACTGCCTATGTTCTACTCTCCTACACCCTTGGGAACATTTGTTCAGAGTAGTATCTTGTCTCTGGGATTCACTAGCACTATATTTGGGATCCATTCTCATCTGCTCAGCTGTACTATCCTTGTCCTGAGTTCCTGTGTCTACTTCAAGTGTCTCTTCTACCTCAGCTATACTCTCTAATTTAGGTTCTCTTGTGGTGACCACCTCATTACTGCTTACACTATATTTTTGGTCCCAATAAACTACGTCCTCTTCTGTACAATCTTTAACTCCTATAACATTTCCTATGATCAAATCAGCCACTGGTGAGTCCAAAACACACGCTGTCACTCTTCCAGTGATATATGGTGTTTTTACTGTTATTATGGCTACTGGGTAGAACTCTACTGTGCCGTTGAATGTTATGCATCTAATCTTTTCCCTGTATAATCCGAGGGATCTATTAAACTCCTCCTCACTCCGATAGACGTACATCCGGAATCCCTAATTGTTAACGCTGGTCTATCATTGACAAATCCTGATGCATCTTCAGACTTCCTCCTTCATGTACTGCTGATCCTGCTTTAACTGTGTGACCACATATTAGGACTGGCTGACTGTCTTTTTCAAAAAGAGGTTTGCACCCACTACAATCTTCATTGTTTAGCGTCTCAATTACTTGCGCTGCATTTGAGTGCTCTGTTTCTCTCATCCTACATTGATGGCTGACATGCCCATTCTTTCCGCATTTGAAACAAGTAATCTCCCTTTTAGTGTTGTTCGTTGGTCCCTCTGATGGTTGTGCATCACACTGTGCTGCCTTGTGTCTCCAGCTCCCACAATTCCAACATCCGGCATAATTTGGACGTCTCTGAAAGTTCCCTCTTCTATATGGGTACCGTCCTACTCTACCAACATTGTTTCCTCGGAAACCATTATCTTGAAGTTCTTGCTGCTCACCTTTCTCTGCTGAATCCACACTTTTCGCCCTTGGTCTGATGACTGGATTCTGGTCCTGTTTAGTGTACGCTGCACAGACTATTTCCTCACTCATTAGTTTCCCAATAGATACGTTAGGATGTGCAGTCATGTAGTTTTGCCCTAACTGAGACATTGTGTCTATGTCCTTTGGCTTCCGTTCCTCAAAGAACGCCACTAAATTAGAATTGCATGCAGATACTACCTTGTCTCTTAACATTAGATCTACTAATTTATTAAAATCTTTCCCTACTTCTGCAAGCTCCATCCATTTGTTAAATGTATTCTTTACGGTGTTAACAAAATCTGTGAAATCTTGATTTGTCTCTGGCACTAACTGTCTAAACTTTGTCCTATATCCATGCTCAGTTAGTTGGAACTTTGTCAGCAAACGTTGACGTAAGATAGTGTAGTTGTTTCTTTCTTCTACAGGTAAATTGAACATGGTGTCTAGTGCCTTTCCCGTTAGAAGCTCCCTAGTCTAATAGCATACTGTTCTTCTGGGATGCCTAACACTTTCGCTGATGCCTGATATCTGTCAAGATAAGATTCAAGGTTGTCTCGGTCCGTAAAGTATGGCAGTTTTAATCTCTGTGACGACTGCGAAGGTCTTCTGCTATCCTCACTTTGACCCTTCGAAGATAGTTCTAGTTTTTTCAACTCAATTTCAGTTTGCATCTGACACTTAATCTTCTCTTTCTCAATTTCCATTTTCATTTGTGTCTCTTTCTCTTCCTGTAAACGCTTGTTTTCCATTTCAGCTAGTTTTACTTGTGTCTCTTTCTCGTCCTGTAGACGCTTTGCCTCGCGTTCATTATGCCTCTCCTCTCTTTCCGTCTGCTTTTGTTCTTTTGCTTCGGCATACTCCTGTAACTCTTTACCTTTCAGGCCTATTCGTTCACCTGCTTTAATATAGTCCATTAAAGTAGGCATCTTGTACTTGCGGACACGTTGCTGTCTGTCAGCCAACTATAAATGTAAAGACTCTACTACTAGTCCTTTGTGTGCCTTCAATACGTACACTACCACTCCTTGTGCACGTAACTTCGTAGTGCTAAAATATCACTCTGTACTCACCCAGTCACTCTATAAGCACTAGGTAGTGATGTGGAATATCACATATGCTCTCTTATATCTATATATCTATGACCACAAGTTCATAAAGTCCCTGGAAATATCGTTAAACATACATATAAATACATATACAAACAAATGGATGATAACACTAAGTGATGACTATCCAATGCTAGACTTCACAAGCTGAGTACACGGAGAAGTTGATCACACATAAATAAACCACAGTAACAACCACAAGCTTGTGTAGGGACACCCACAGTGCGCGTAAAATATAAACTGACTCAGATACCACTAGATAGTAGACAAGACAAAAGTTCACAATAATAACATATATCCGAACACAGCAAATATCATATGCAAATATTATGAAAAGAAAAGAAACAAAAACAATTTATAGCATCAACATATACACAAATCTGACGTCAGACAACTCGGCTCTAGATATTGGTTAAGACTATTCCAATGCCACTGCATGACACGTTAACTCATTTACGTTTTCCTTACAAAAATATTGTAAGCACCAGAAGAAGAAAAAAACACGTTTTGCAAGTTCTATCCTAGTGTAGATAGAGATCGCAAAAAATGCCTATCAACAACTACATGTAATAACATATCCATATATATATATATATATATATATATATATATATATATATATATATATATATATATATATATATATATATATATATATATATATATATATATATATATAGACAAATGATAACGACAGTTAAGACTATGAGAGAGCAAACAAAATGTCCAACTGGTTGGCCGACAAATATGTGCCTATTAATGATAATCCGTCGCCAAAAGTTCTTATTTTGCTGTTAATAGTTTTTCGCAATCCGCTGGAAATGTCTACGACACTAGATTTCAAAATGACTGATTGATTTGTTGAGTGGTTCCTGAATTCGCGTTGTGATCACAAGTTCCAACTGTCGGAAACGTTGATGGTAATAATAATTATCGAAAGTGTTCTTTCGATTGTCGTACAAATTGAAGATGATGGTAATTATCCCAAAATGTTCTGGATTGCCGTTTAAAGACAAAGTTCAAATGAAACATTGGCCGCAAATGCCCAATGCTATAACCCTGTACCGTCAGTTCTTTTTGGCAACTGTATGCACCCTTGTGTGCGGTGATGACACCACGTTAAAATGTTTGCTCGTAACAGAATAATGGTAACGATAGTAGAACAGTTCAAAAAAAACGAAACATAAAATCTGGCTTTCATTCATAAACAAGCTGTTTATCCAGTTCTCTGGAAAATTTCAGTAACTTTCCACTGTGCCCAACCTTGACCTTGCCGGACACCTAAAGTCAGTACCTGAGTATTCTTTGTCACAATAATACACACTGTAAACTGACCGGACACTTTTCCCATTATACAAAAACACTTTCCACACAACTTCTCAGCCCCGACACGGCTGCTCTTTTAACTCCGTGGAAATTTTCTCAGTAACTGCTTACTGTTAAACAGCCTTGCCTCCTAAGGTCAACCTTCTTTCTCTTTATCACTTTCAGTGGAAAATACACTTTACACCACTAACCCGCCCCAACTCTGGCGGTAGGGGCACTGTTTCCACCCCCTTTTGTCACCCCTCCCGGTGACCAGCAAATGTCAATTTTCTCAGTGTATTCTACACATTCATTAACTCTCCCCTTCCCGGGAGTTCAATGTTCTCGTAAACAGCGCTGACCCGAATTGTCCGTGGAGACTCACAATTTCCACCTACACTGTCTCTTAACTCCGCCTCATCTTTTAATGGCGTCGACAAATCTTGCCCAGTCAAAAAGCAACCACACTGTGCATTCCCTCACCACACACACCTGTCAAATATCTTTGGTTCCCAATCCTGTCATTATCACCGACAGCGATGTCCTACACACACACACACGCGCTGCCCTCGCAACTCTGGATTCAACACTGGTCTTTCATTGCCGCGTCTGCTAGTTTCAGCACTACTGCCTGGTATCAAATTTACCTGTCACCGTAATGGACTCTCCCGGTTAGTCTGTATGGCGTGTCTTTATCACCGACAGCGATAATGTGCAGCCCGTCTCGCCGTGCAGACTTTTGTGCTGCGTTAATTCTTGACACCCCCACTCGCTTTAGCGATATGGTTGGTTCCAATTCACCTGTAGTGGACTTGACGTGAACTGTCTGTAGCCAGTTCCCGCACGGAGAAAAACTCAGTGTTTATACGGTGGACACACTCCGCTGTCCACCCTCTCTCAGCGAGGAGCCCACAAATATCTCAGAATGACAACACTGTCTATAATGTTCTTGATTAGACGTAGCCCTCAGATACTCCTTACTAAGCGACGAGACCCCAGATGTCACACGTTGTTCTTGATCATAATATCAATGTTCTTGATGATCTTTGCTTGATATTGTCGTGTGATGGTCCTTGTCTAGGTAACGATGTTCATGGTGTGTCAATTGAGATATCTAACTGTCTCTTAATCCAACTCACCCCAGAAGTGCACCTTCACCAGTCATGAAACAAGATTGAGTTGGCGCACATAATCATTTATTCCAGAAATAAGACGGACAAACGGAACATGTTTATACATCCAGAAACAATGTAATCCATAGAATATAAATATCCTCCTCACAATTTAACCAGCACACATCAATGCCTTCTCACGGCCTGCTTCTTATCAAATCCACAAGACAGGTCATCCAGCTACTATCCACGGCTGGATCTCCCACAATACAACCCACACATTGGGTTGGAGCCACTGCTCAACTATGCAACCCACTCTGGGTTTAGATCTGTCTTCACAACTAGGAGAACAACACAACACGGAGATCTCTAACTCCGCTTCTCCTTAGACTACCGATCAGTTCGGCATCTACACCTCAACTGTCCTGAAGTCCCTTGACTTCACACAAAACTAAACTGTCCTTCCCCCATCCCCCTGGGGTCACACTCACCCTTCCCATTATTTTATTTCTCAGGACTGGCTGTTTTCTCATAGCCAGGTCAGTCACTTTACTGTCTCCCACTCTCATCTCCATTCTTCCTCATGCCCGGTCACTCAACTCAATGTCAATGACCCAGGCTTATGTCAACCAGTATTTACAACACTGATCAGTTTTAATTTTAATTGTAAAAGGATAGCAGTTAAATGATTCAGCGTGACAATGATAACACGATTGAAAGAATAGATAAGTAAGGGAACTGTCCCCACTCCTTGAAGCAAACAAAAAGAACAAAGAAGTAAATAAGGGAACTGTCCCCACTCCTTGAAGCAAACAAAACGGTGTCAAAGGCACGAAGATCGACTTCATTGCACCGGGTTTTACCCCATTTGGCTCTCCCTCTGTCCGCAGGGTGGCCCGCCGACACAGTGGCACATAGCACGAAGTCTGCAGGGTGGCCCGCCGACACAGTGGCACATAGCACGAAGTCTGCAGGGTGGCCCGCCGACACAGTGGCACATAGCACGAAGTCTGCAGGGTGGCCCGCCGACACAGTGGCACATAGCACGAAGTCTGCAGGGTGGCCCGCCGACACAGTGGCACATAGCACGAAGTCTGCAGGGTGGCCCGCCGACACAGTGGCACATAGCACGAAGCCCGTAGCTTCAGCGGCGAAGTCTCGGGAGTCTACGAGAAAACCGCACTCTTGAACCGAACGACGGAGGCCGGAATCAAACCCACAACCGTCGGAGCGCGAGGTCAACGGGGTGATCACATCCCCACGGAGATTCTTTCATGGAAGCACATAACCCGTATGGCCTAGGGTGTATTGTTAATGACTGCGCAGTGTTTGAAAATATTGACGGTCCAAGTTTTGCATTCACCCTCATGCAACATAACGTGGACTGGTAATATTTTCAAACACAGCACAGTCATTAAATATACACCCTCGATGGTTGATGTGGTTGGTATCTCACAAGGGCCACCTTTACTTCTCAGAATATTTCCTGGTGCATATTTTAGGGTGGATCGACATGGGCGCCTAAGTCAATTTAAAAAAGCTTTGATTCGATGGGGATTCGAACACTTGACTTCCAGGCTGACAGCAAGCTTGCTAGACACTGCGATATCGCGACTCCAACATTAAAAATCCTCCAAAATACCACGTAACAAATGTAATGTTATTTATTCTTCAGTAACAAAATACCTACCGTGCACACAGTGTGACCACTGGTAGGTTTGCCAGGCTGGATAGATCAACTGTCAGACGCTGGTCCCTCGTGAGCATAGACACGGTCCCTCGTGAGCTTAGACACGGCCCCAGGCGTGAGCTGGGTCACGTCACCATAGACAGCACTGCTCATTAACTGACACCTTTCAACTTTTAAGAGTTTTGTTATGACGTCAGTTCACTAGTAACTAGGGCAAGGCTTCAGTTTTCTTTCCCCCCCCCCCCCAAAAAAAAAATCACATTCTCCCCCCCCCCCCCCCCCAACTGGTTTGCGGTGTACGCTTAGGTGTAGACAGACAGACAGACAGACAGACAGACAGACAGACAGACAGACAGACAGACAGACAGACAGACGGACGGACGGACGAACAGACAGACAGATGGACGGGCGGACAGATGGACGGGCGGACGGACGGACGAACCGACCGACCGACACACGAAACAGACGCACAGACTAACAAAAGACAAATAAACAGACGGACAGATAAACATACAGACATTCTTTGTTTTACACTCTTATTAATTAATTCGAAATTAAGGGAAGAATGTGGCGATGAATAAGTTATTAGTTGATAAAACAATAATAATACAACACATTTTAACTAATATAATACTAACCTGGCCTAGAGGTTAGCGACTTTTCTCCAGTAATCTCGTATACTCTCGTAAGTAACGTGACGACGGTGAGAATCAGCAGTGGTTCGAATCGCGTCGGTAACTTACGGGGTATGTGAGCCGGCCGCTCAGAAAGCAATGGCAAACTACTGAGCGTAATCTTGCCAAGAAATCAACAATCAGCTGAAAGATGCTGATTTGACAGCGATGTCCTGTAAATGATATGCAACATTTTTTTTTAAATACTAACCATGTCGGCTTCTATGGCGCATTACAGCTGCGATATGGAAGCAGACAACCTTGCGTTGTTCTTTTAACAATGATATGACCGCCGGTAATTCAGAAAGCAAAGTTAAAAAAACGCTGCATGTCCTTTACAGGTCGTTACAATGAATTCTACTCCAAGTTGATGTTCTATGCAATTTTACGTTGCAAACTACTGACTTTTACATTAACGGATTAACGCTCGGATGAAGGGAAGACGGGAGGATAGATGGGCGGTCGTGCAGACCAACGGGCGGGGAAAGAGTAGATAGTCCGTTAACTTGGATGCTTAGAGAGAGAGAGAGGTGGGCCACGAAGTGACCAGGGGATCTGGTCGACACTCAACACTCCAAGGAAAGGCCAGACGGACACATAATCAAACGGTTCTGGTACCATTAGTAATGGGACTATTCATTATTTGTGGAGGAAGGAGGGGTTATGGGAATGCCCCGAGTGCAGTGATGTCGGTTCTCGACTCAACAGTCTACTTAACTACCTTGGATGGAATCTGTCTCGTGAAGCAAACTGTACACAAATGTACGCCTAAGTGTGACACACTGATCTATGAGGTGCATAACTAGGAGTGAAGAGCTCACGTCGAAAGAGGGGCACAGAAGAGGGAAAAGAAACACATATTTTACGAATATCGAGATCGATACCGCAAACATGCAGGCTGAGATATAATTTAATTCTATAGGGAACCTACGACCACTTGTTCCGGTCAGCAGGCGCACTAGAAACTATGCCACTACAGATTTCTTTAATGTTAGAGTAAAGATAATATGCCGTTCAACCCTCCTAGGTTATAATTAGGATTTATAGAATATATTATTATTATTATTATTATTATTATTATTATTATTATTATTATTATTATTATTATTCATTGCGTTGTTGCACATCCTGTACAGGACATCGCAGTCAACCCCAACAAATTTTGGCTGTTTGTGGTTTCATGGTTTACGTTTAATAATTTGTCATTGCTTTCTGAACTGCCGACACTAATACCATTGTATGAAAACCAACGCTAGGCGGTCGGCTGCCAAATCGCCAGCAGCTGTGTTTCATACGTGGTATGCAGCAATAGGAATTGCGTCCGCAACCATTTCACCACAGAGCGACTTATTATTGGGTAAGAGCGCAGAGGATAGCAATCTGTTCTGCCGGCCCAGTGGACGTGTGTATAATAGTACGCAAGCCTGCCCGCCTAGTGGACATGTGTATAATAGTACGCAAGACTGCCGGCCTAGTGGACATGTGTATAATAGTACGCAAGACTGCCGGCCTAGTGGACATGTGTATAATAGTACGCAAGCCAGCCGGCCCAGTGGACATGTGTATAATAGTACGCAAGACTGCCGGCCTAGTGGACATGTGTATAATAGTACGCAAGCCAGCCGGCCCAGTGGACATGTGTATAATAGTACGCAAGACTGCCGGCCTAGTGGACATGTGTATAATAGTACGCAAGACTGCCGGCCTAGTGGACATGTGTATAATAGTACGCAAGCCAGCCGGCCCAGTGGACATGTGTATAATAGTACGCAAGACTGCCGGCCTAGTGGACATGTGTATAATAGTACGCAAGCCTGCCCGCCTAGTGGACATGTGTATAATAGTACGCAAGCCTGCCGGCCTAGTGGACATGTGTATAATAGTACGCAAGACTGTCGGCCTAGTGGACATGTGTATAATAGTACGCAAGCCTGCCGGCCTAGTGGACATGTGTATAATAGTACGCAAGCCTGCCGGCCCAGTGGACATGTGTATAATAGTACGCACGCCTGCCGGCCTAGTGGACATGTGTATAATAGTACGCAAGCCTGCCGGCCTAGTGGACATGTGTGGGATGTAACTGACTTCCTATTTATTTCAAAGAGGTTTAAAGACAATTGGATCACTTAAATGCATCAGGTTGTATTCCATTTGGCGTCGTTTACATCAGGATCTGGGTTATCTCCAGAGACATATGGGTTATATGGAAACACTGCAGCGAGAGCGAGCTGCAGAGTCTGAAGATGAACCCATTACCTTCAGAGGCTCTAGGCATGCGGCTTGACTACATCGCCATCAGGCGAACCTACTCCGACTTCAGAGATACTTGTAATTTACGTCCCCAAATCAAAGACGATAGGTCAACATTTTAGTCCAACTGTCCGGTATATATTTCTCCGTTTGATCTTACAACTTTTCACTAATATACGATTATTACTCGTTTACTTTTAGTCTTTTTGGCCACACTATGAGAAAACAATAACTGGAATATTTTTTTTTTAGAGCTGGAAAGATTTGGAGAGAGAGAGAGAGAGAGAGAGAGAGAGAGAGAGAGAGAGAGAGAGAGAGAGAGAGAGAGAGAGAGAGAGAGAGAGAGAGAGCGAGAGAGAGAGAGAGCGAGAGAGCGAGAGAGAGAGAGAGAGAGCGAGCGAGCGAGCGAGAGAGAGAGAGAGAGAGAGAGAGAGAGAGAGTGTGCACCTGTCCAAAACAAACGGGGCTTAGTACGGACCTTGTTTGACCGTGCTAGAAAGATATGCACCCAGGACACACTGACAGAGGAATTTGAAACTCTGAAGAATGTCTTAAACCTGAATGGGTACTCCACAGGATTTATAAAGCGCCATTGCCAACAGCCCAAACCCAAAGCAGACGTAACTACAGTCCCTAAACTCAAGGTATTCATCCAGCTAACCTTTCGAGGGGATGATGTAATGCAACGTCTACAAGACCGGCTTACTACAGCAGTAGGTCGAACATTCTGTGCGGCAACTCCAGTCATTAGATGTAAAACCGTACCCATTCCTACACCAACAGTCAAAGAGCCTGTTCCTCTGTACGCCACAAACAATTGTATTTACCAATTCACATGTAGATGCCAGGCGTTTACATTGGTCGAACGGAGAGACAGCTTAACAAACGGGTGTCAGAACACATACCTCAATGGGTCAACAAGATACAACACACAGGAGATGCTAGCCGCGAGGAGCCGACACACCGGAAGCTCCCGGCGTCTTCAATCGGCAGGCACATTGTCGCCATGGCCATGTTGTGTCCAGAGACACTGCATTTCGCGTGTTGTTTAGAACACAAAATACTCGCTTGTTAAAATTTGCAGAAGCAATTATGATCTATCAACGCAAGCCAGAATTGTGCAAACAGAAAGACATGTTAGTCAGCTTAAAATTACCGTGGTAGACAATCGACATTACTGTGCGAAATTGTGTATATTTCAACTTGAAGGATTTATCTAGTTAATTTCACGTAAGTTGTGTGATTTCTGCAGTATGTACCTGACGAGATGCAGCGAAATATGCCAGGCAATAAATCGTGCAATCTATTGTTTGTGTCTTCGTTATTCAAATAAATAAATAAAGTTTGTATAACACCGGAAAAAGTTACAAAATAAAAGAAGTGAAATATAAATGACTTCACTGACGGCATTGGCTCTGTCCCATACACGACATCAGAGGCAAGATAAACTAAACACGTGTGATAGAGGGATTGCAGTTAATAGGTCTGAAGCAGTGGTTCTCAACCTTTATTTGGCCCATGCCCCCCTTTACCATATGTTCAGAACGTCATTCATTTTTTGAATTTTCTCCCTATACAACCCCCCCCCCCCCCCCCCCCCCACCCTTACATTGCATACATAAAAATGGAAGCTAAATTTAATAACACATACTAGAACAAGTCTACATAAAACGTGATTTGCAGATCTACTTGCGTTATAAAACGAATTTCAATTGGGCGAGAAATACAGAACCGTAAAATTTAGAGGGAAAAACAATATCAAGTAACTAGTTCTTGTATTAATGCGATCTTGATGTAATAGTCTGGCGCGATACATGATGATGATAATGTTACCAATACCAGCATCCCTTGCAGTGCCCTGGGGTACGATGGGAAGCCGCTCTGGAAGTGAGGATAAATAGAGGCGCGTGTCAGTTTCCCGGTCTCTCCAAACCAGACAACCGTGGCCGAAGGAGCGATGCTGTAGATCACTGTAGTATAGAATGGGGAGGCCCAGTCACTGGACCAGAGCAGGGAGTCACAAATGCCTCTAGATTTAACCATGACTGGCTTGTGTGGCCCACACACGAGGACCGAGGAAATCCATCAAAATAACTGGCAATTTGTAAGCCCACTCTTGGTGAGTTAAATTTATTTAGATAGCTTAATTAAAGATAGGATAGTGGTGCCTTTGCTAGTTCCAACTGGAAGCTCCAAACTTAACATCCACAGGTTTTGAGGTACGATTCGGTGTAGTTCGGTTTATAGTGTTACCTAGAATGAGGAAATCTTCTGTTCCTAAGTGAATAAAAATTAGTATTTATTTTCACAAGTAAAATGGCGATGACCGGCAGAATGACAACAACATGGGTTTGCTTCAATTAATGATTGTAAAAGTGCTACTCTGCAGACTGGCAGGTAAGTAGTAAGAAAACTAGTACCAGGTTGTATTCAGTGACGATGCAGGAGAAAGGTTTGTTCTCATACGATGGTGTGTATATTTGTAGGCTTTTAGATTTAAGGTAGCAGACTGCAGTACAGATTGGAAGTAATCAAATATCGATACTGTACTGTGTCTGGTAGTTCTATAGAATTTGATATAGCCACGATTCAATACAGTATTAAAAATATGTAGTATCATAGTCCAGAGTAGAGGAGGATGTATTGTTCTGTAAAGTCTGTGTTCTGACAAGAGGAAAATACAGAGCACTAGAATAAAATATGAGGAAATAATGAAATAATGGTTGTGGCTGTTTACAACAGTGAAGAGGAAAATATGGAGCACTGTAGTATAAAAATATTAGGTTATGTTAATTCTATGTGGGTGATATTCCTGTATGGAGGTGGCCAGATTAGGTGTGCAGGATATATATAATATAATATGCCATTATTATAGTAGCATGGTGAGGTTGAAGATAACAGTAGATTGAATGGCCTGGGGTAACCAGGCTGTTCCAGGTGGACTGTACAGTCAGTAAGAGGGAGGCAAAGTACATAACTGGGTGGTTATACCAGTCTGGTCTAGAATGAGGAACATGAAGTTGAACTGGAAACATGGTACGGATGTGTTTATGTAACTTCCCACAACAAAGGGGAAGGCCGGTGTCTTTATATTATAATATATTGAGGTAGTGAGATGCCTCATGTGTAATGGAAAGTAAAGGGTGCCAGGGGATGAGAGACACCTCCATTATGTTATATTGTGGTTTGAAGTCAGATGACTTATCACGACTCAAGAACACCAAACCTATAGTGATTGCTGGCGTACGAAGGTGTAGAGTGGCACGGTGAAAGTAATAGATATACGGTGCTTGATGACAATGTATGTTATGTTCTTCTAGATAAATGGAGCTATGGTAATAATTATTCATGACTGGGTGTAGTGATGAAGGTGCCAGGTTGAACACTACACATGATAGGGTGGTTTATGATTACAATAGTGTTCATGGGGATAATGATCTGTGTTGCTCAGGTTGGACACATGTGAACTTAAGAAGAATAGTCTTGAGAATAGTCTTGGAAGAGTTGCTGAATAGGGCACCCATAATGAATCTGGGGTATTATTGAGTGAGCTTTGTCATGGTGAGGGTGACCATGTAGTGATGTCGGCTAAAATGACTGGGGTGGTGATTGTGATGGTTTTATGTGGTGTTATATGCCAGGATTGATTGGCGGTTTGTGTGTAAATTTAAATGAATCCTTGTTTCATTGATGATTATTTTTGGATGAGGTCACAGGTGGCTTTATTTTTTTTTTTTTGGGCGTTGGTAATTTTGATGATGGTTTATGTGTAGATGTTAACTTGTAAAGAGATAGTTGGGGTGAGGAGATATGATGGTACATTTCTTTTGTCGGGACGACAAAAAAAGTAAGGGGTTGGATATGTGATAGCGCCTGACCAACGAATTTTGGTTTGGTCTATCTCGAGTTAAAAACCTGGCCACTCATTCCCCCTCTGGAAACCCTAAAATTCCCCCCTGGAGGGGGAAAGGGGGGGGGGATTCCCCACCGGTTGAGAACCACTGGTCTAAAGCATCAAAGATAATGACATTAAATCGAGCCAATGGTTGTTTAAACTTATTTCAGCGCTGGAATAACACACACACATATAGGTAATACGAGGGGGCTTCAAATGAAAACCTTATTTTTATTTATTTATTTTTTTATTTGGTGAATATATTCTGAAAAAGTAAAAAACAACTGCATAATTTTTCCATGTAGTCACCACTGCGTTCAATGCAAGTCCACCAGCGCCGATAAAGTGTTTGGATTCCTGTTTTTAAAAAAAAAATGTCTCTTCTGCTATACTTCTTCCTCAGAAGTCACGCGTTTTGAAACTTTCTACTCCACTCATACACTTGCTGGACTAACAGGCATGCATCACCGTACTGGACCTGGATCTTCATTTACCGAGGTATTTCTATAGGTTTCACCCCTTCACTGATCAAAAACAGGACAACAGAACGCTGCTCTTCTTTAGTGCATGTCAAAAGTAGGACGGCCATTTTTAAACAGTTCCTTTGACGTCATCGCTTGAGCAAACAAGCAAGCGAATGTCAGAGATATACATTGACAGACAAAATAAAGACACAGTTATGGTACAGCCAAAGAGACTCGTACATCAATGTCTCAGGAAAGAAACTGTTGGGAATCCATTATGCCAACCTTCACCTAGTAGATGGCATTGGATGGATGGCACTGAGGTATAGCACTGGGTAATGTCACTGGGTGATGGTACTGTGTTATGGCACTGTGTGATGGCGATGCATGTAAGCGTAGGCCTTTGACTTCCGGTCGGTAATGCTGTATCTATTAGCTACTACAGATGTTACAGGTGTACGTTCAATTAGCTACATGTCCTGTTTTTAGGACGTCGCAATCAACCCCAATATTTAATGGCTGTTTATGATTTTCTCGGCAATTTGCTTTCTTTGGTGGTCCATTGTTGTTTTTTTTGAACTGCTGACGATCATACCATTGTGAAAATAAACGCAAGGCGATCTGCCCCCAAATTGTCGGCGCCTGACTTTGTACTCCGCGTGTGTCGGGATTGTGAATCTATCTTCACTCTCTCTCTCTCTCTCTCTCTCTCTCTCTCTCTCTCTCTCTCTCTCTCTCTCTCTCTCTCTCTCTCTCTCTCTCTCTCTCTCTCTCTCTCTCTCTCTCTCTCTCTCTAAGCCACATACGCCGACACAGAAATGTCTCGTATATCCAGCTTTCTGAACGGTCGTCGCTCATGTCGTGAGAAATCAACGCAAAGTCAACCGCTCCCAAATCGCCTGCAGCTTAATTCGAAAGCAGCGCCAAGAATGTGATTGTACCCTGATTCTCCCGCAGCTACAAATACAGAGACCGCCACAGACACGATGAAGGATCGGTATATCCTCACCACGACATCTGACGGACTGGTTGAGGTTACTCCCTGCCAGGGCGCACGTAGGGACGCTAGAGCCTCGCCACATGCTGAAGGGGTCAATGGCTACAGGAGGAGTTTATCGCGGGCCTGTCCCAAACATACGTTCTCATCCATCGATGAGGGCAGCGTGGGTTTTGTGGCTGACTTGACTTAGCAGGGCGGTTGGGGGGGGGGGTGGGTTAGCTTCATTTATGAGAGCAAAGTTGATTGTGTAGCTATTGGGACTTCTGGAGTTAGTAAAGTGCTTTATACTGCTAACTGTGGCATGGTGGGTTATGTGACTACTCGATTTATGATGACAGAGTGGGTTGTGTGGCTAGTCGGTTTATGATGACAGAGTGGGTTATGTGAATTCTCGATTTATGATAACAGAGTGGAGTTGGTGACTACCTTGATTTAGCAGGGCGGTGGGTGATATGAAGGTAGCTCCTTTTATGAGAGCAGGGTTGATTATGTAGCTAGAGGGGCTTCTGGCGAAAGAGAGCTTTATACTGTTAAATCACAACAGAGTAGGCTATGTGGCTACTCGTTTTATGGTGACAGGTGGGTCCGTATAACATCTCGTTAGCATTGGGCTGTTTGCTGCTAGACCCATATGGGTTTGTCTTGTATATATCGGCACCCAATGGATGATGTGGTCAATATCAAGACCACCGCATTTACTTTACTATATATTTCCTGGTGCCCATTTAAGGCCGGTTCGTGGTGAAGGTGTTACGGACGCAGTTCGTAATCCCGCATACCCGCGTTCGAAACACAGCTGTGGGCGATTTGGCAGCAGACCGCCTTAAAATGATTTTTTTTAATGAAATGGTATGGGTGCCGATCGTTCAGAAAGCAATGGCAAACTACTGAACGTAAACTTTCCCGGGACTTACGAACTGCCAAAAAAATACTGGGGTTGACTGCTAGGTCTTATCAAGGACATGCAACTAGCTTAACCCATTTTATTCTGGAAGCCCATTTCAATATTTAAAATCCGTCTGATGCGGATTCAAACTAATGACCACCCGGTCGGCGGCTCGGCAGGCGAGCGTCTACCCACTACGCAAATGCATGCATCTCCTTTGTATATGGTGATAACCGCATAATCTTTTAACCAGTCGACAATCGAGGAGCGATGTGTTTAGTATCATGTCTGCGCCCTTACTTGTCGGAATATTTCTAGCATAAGGTTTAGGAAGGCACTAGTTAACCCAGATCAATTTTTAATAATCCCCGAGAGTGGGTATTTTGTAAAAAACAAAACAAAAAGAAGTTCCATAACAGGAACCTGTTGTGAGTATGTAGTTTGTTAGGACCGTCACAATTCTTAATCCGGGTGCATGGAGGAATTGGAGAGCAGTTCATTTACCTCCTCCTGTAGCGAACGACGGCGTTTGCAGGACGTTGCCATCAACCTCAAGTTGCTTTTCTGGACAATTTTAAGTTCAGTAGTGTGTCGTTCCTTTCTGAACGAGACGTCAAAGTTTAAGTCCAACTGATCAGTGTAGGGAATAAACCCACTACCCCGCAAGTGCGGTAAATCCCTTGACTACACTGACCCCTGAGCAGAGGGTGCTGAAGATTTATTACAGTTTATATTCAAAAGCACTGATAATAATGTTGTTGTGAACATTACGTGGTAACTGTTGCTGACGTAACCTGCCTTTCTGCAGCAGTAAAGGGTGAAAAATTAATACCAGTTTCCAGAAATAAAGCAAGCCTGGAATAAATTACGTTGTGAAATAACTCTTTAACTTCTGAAAATCTCATTTCCAGACTGGTTATCTTTTAACAACAGTGTTACGGCTGCAGATATTTTTCACATTTAACCTTTGAACAGATACGCGAGAAGAGTGCGTAGATGCTGGCGGACTAACCGGCAACTTATGTTTACAATTGAAAGCGAAAGAAATAAACAAGCACAGATCATATTTCCATCAGGCCACGTTGCCCAGCTTTGTGCGTATCTTCTGACAGTTAAGGACAACTAACTGCTGATTTGCTAGCGCTGACGTACATCACATAGATCCGTGACGTGTGCACATGTTGCAGAACCATCTTCTTCCATTCAGAATTATCATCATCTTATTGTAAGTAAAATAAAAGGCCCTTTTGCACACTTTAAGGCGCACTGGGCATATGGTCATCATCATCATCATGTGCCATGCCGATAAGCGTAAGCGGTCATGTTTCGCCATCTCACACGATCACCAGAGTCGTGGATCAGCAAAGTGTTCTTAACTCGACCATATCACATGGCCAAGGCATCCAGATATTTACTTATCTGCCTTCCCCTTGTTCTCTACCCCTCAATCTTGCCAGTTGTCCCCAAGTTCTGCAATTTATTTCTTTTCATAACGTGTCCAAACAACTGTGACTGTCTACGTCTAATTTATCTAATCAGTTTGCGGTCTTTACGTGTTTCTTGTAGGACTTGGTCATTGGCTTTTCTGTCCATGGTATTCTTTGTATTTTCCTCAGAAACCACATTTCCACTTTCATTATATGGTTTTTCTGCTTGTCTGCTCATTGTCCACGCTTCACATCCATACAAAAGCACAGGTTCTATGTGGCACCTCAGCACTCTTTTTCTTGCTGCAAATGACATCTTTTTATTGGTCAGTATGTTTTCCATCTTGCATAAGACTACCTTCGCCATGGTGATTCTTGTTCTAATCTGTTCAAGTCGTCTTCTAATAAATGTTATGAATGTTCCGAGATAATTGTATCTATTCACTTGTTTAAGAATATTCCCAGTTCCTTGTATATTACATTGTGGTACTTCCTTCTTCCTAGTGACCACCATAATTTGTGTCTTCTTACAATTTAATTCTAACCCTAGTTGTTCACTGTGTGCAACAGCCTCATCTACTAGATGTTGCAGATCCTGCTCATTGTCTGCAATAAATATTGTATCATCCACATATGGTGCTAGGGACATATATTTATAGATCAATATGCGCTCGGAATGTGATGTAGTCATATCACACCACCTGCCTTCACATCCCAAGACATTTCCTGGTACTCCGTTTTGGGAGGTCGAATTGAGAGCCCACGTCAATTTTAAAAACTCGAATCAGGCCCAGTGGGGATTGAACGCATGACAAATGAGCCTGAAGGCCCCTAAGCTAAAGCAGCTCCCTCATCACCACATTCCAGGTGGATAACATGAGCTGTTATGATTCGCCATCTCACTGGATCACCAAACTTTCGGATTAGCTCCCTGTTTTTGTCTCGTTTATGTCACATAGACAATCCATCAATATATTTGTTTTTCTATTTTTCTCCCTCTTGATTTTTTTTTCTCCACGAAGTTTGCCATTTATAAGGTTTACATTTTTTAGAATTATCGTCTTAATCTGCTCAAAAAGTCTTGACTGTCTTCGTCTAATTTCTCTGATTAACAGGATGCCAATATCGTTATCAAATTATCTTAAAAGGTACAGAATAAATTAAAAGTATAAGAATGTAATAGTCTAGGAAGTATTTAACCAAGTCGCTTTTTAATATAAAAGTAAACTAAACGACGCTCATTCGGTAGAAAACATAAAACAGGAAGTAAGGACTTCCTGTCCAATATGGCGGATAGGCCGCTGAGCTATTATGCCTATGGGGTGTTTTCGCTTCTGCCTACGGTTTGCTTACGCATTTTCTTCATTGTTACATCCTTGGTCTGCCTACTGTTGCTGGTAGGCACAAGGTGATGCAAGCGAAGGCATACCTCAGAGTAGCTGCAGACACAGATCACCCGTTGCATGAGGCACTGGACGTAGTTAAGGGTCAGAGACTGATAAGAGGGAAATCATGGATGGCTCAGGCGGAGGATACGATCAGACAGGTGTGCCCCTTGGAGAACATCAGGCGAGGAGAGGAGTGGGTCAGAGTGCCAGCCGAGCAGTCAGACTTGTGCAGGGTTATAATCACATTGAGCCGGGAGTGCAGGGAGTGGCCAGCAGGGGCCACGGAAGTGGAAATTCAGCAACTAATTCAGGAAAATTCTCGTCCGGATGATGTGATTATCTACACGGATGGGTCGGTGTTGAGAGGTAGGAGAAGTGCCTGGGGGTTCTTGGCAAAGACTAATGGTCGGCGTTTGGTGCAGGAGAGCCTGGTGTATGATGACACTGCATCTAGCTTAAGAATGGAGGTGGAGGCGGTCAGTGCAGCTTTCCGCTGGATAGAGAACACGATACATACACACATTGTGATTGTTACTGACTCAGAAAGCATGCTGAGGAGGGTGAGAACAGGCAAGCTTCGTGCAGAGTGGCTTGTTTCGCTTCGGAGGTCACGGGTAGCAAGCATCACCTGGATCTTTTCTCCTGGGTATGCCGGTGTGCTGGGGAATGAACAGGCGGACAGATTGGCTCGCTCGGCAAAACTTGGTGGAGTATTGATGTATGACAAAACAGATGTGGTTGCGGCCTTGTGGGAGCACGTGTACACCTCGGAGGAGCAAATGGATCACCATAGTCTGGTAAGAATGAGACAGCGAGGTGTGACGAGGGGATCTGGCCGATGCTCGACGCTCAGAGGAAAGGCGATACGGACATATAATCAGATTGCTACTGGAACTATTAGTGTTGGAACTCTTCGCTGGCTGCTGAGGATGGGGACGGAGCGCTTATGGGAATGTCCCGAATGCTGTGATGTCGGTTCCTAAATCAATTAATCAATCAATCAATCTTCATTGTGGACTGGTACATAATTCCGTCGCCCAGCTATTGAGTTAAGTGCGTGGAGCGACAATGTGAGCTGTGAATATCTTGTGAAATACTGTTGGTAATGGTTTGTATTGTAGACTGCATGATCAGAAAAAATGGCGGAAGTCGGCGCTGAACTAGCTAATTTTGTCTTATGTATTAATATGTGTGTGTAACGGCTGTTTTTCTAATGACTGACGCTTCCATCGACAATGAAATGCAATTTCAGTGGCGGACTGTTGCGCTGGCATTCTGGCAGCGGCTTTCTGCATGTAAGCCTGTGATCACTGTTGGTTTGTCGGGCCTGCTTCTGTTCCACTTTTCACATGGGACAGTTGGAACATTTTCTGTGATATTTACTGGCACAGCAACGGAACATTATGCGGTGACCCTTTGTCTCGTAGTTGGAACAGCGACTAACGGCTTACACAACACAAGTAAAAGACATGTTCCTTCTCTTCTGTCCTTTACCCACCTTTGGTGCAGAATCCCTCAACCTATTCACCCCAAGTCAACCTACCTTTACTATCTCATAATGTTCCTGACGTGTCCTCTCCGTATCATTCATTTCTCTCTTTTAAACTCTTCTCAGTGTGTTTATGTCTCCCTCTCCCTCTATTTCGTTTAATCTGCGGGTTCCAGAAATAGAACTTTTTATTTATACCATTCATTCAGTAGCATGTCCTTTGCAGAAACTTTCTCCCATAACAGCCTTCCGGAAAACGTCTCGATCATAAGAAAGATGTCCCGCGTTCGATACATTCATCTGGAGATCACCTGCCACATTCTGCACCCATCTTCTCTTAGGTCTTCCTATTCCTCTCTGCCCGGGCATATACCCCTCCATTATTTTTATCTCCGAACTTTTATGACATTTCAAGTGACCACAATATTTCAAATGTCTTTGTTTTATTGTCTTTAGTAGCCAACGTTCTTAAATATTCAGCGCTTGTCATAAGGATGCATTTTTTTTTTCTGTATTCAAGATATCCTTAAAACTCGTCTATAACATTTATATTCAAAGGCATTTATGCGCTATTCAGCTTGTTTAGTAAGTGTCCAGGTCTCGCAGGCGTATGTTGCAATGGGAAGATGCATGCTCTTAAACATCTAATTTTTGTAATTCTATCTGTCCCATCCCATAATTTATTCAGTTGTGTTAGGTTTTGAAGAGCAATAGATATTCGTCTGTTAATTTCTGTCATTGTGTCACCATTTCTATTTATACCATTTTCACAGTTTATATCCTATCCAGTGCTAGTGTCTGTTCTACACTTCTTCTGTCTGCCTGTCTCATAACATGGTAATATGCATTGTTTATGTTTACAACATTCACTTGACAATGTTTTTCCCCTATGTTAATGCAACATACACAATAGATAATTAATGAACGAAAGATGAGTGACTGGAGGGGTCGAATGAAAGACGGCCTGCGTGCCCAAGCAGTGACCCTTTGCAAATAAATTTCGTTCGTACGTTCTTCATTCACTGGTACTTGCCTAGTTAGTTCCATGAGCTCCACATTAGCAATTATATCATACCATTTTACGCCTTCCAGTTGTTGGTGGTTTTTAGTTTATTAGTAATTATTATAGTCGTTGTCTGTGTTTCGGGTCCATAAAGTAACCTTGATTTGACATTAGCGATAGTGACGCAAATCTGTGCTTTTAAATAGTAAATATTTGAGTTAGAAGAAGTTAAAATGATACCTATATGACAGAACGAGGTAAATAGAAATTTGAAAGAAAAGGGTTAACGTAACAACTATCTGGAATAGATTAAATTAAGAAGCGCACTTGGTGTATCGAGTACATAATAAACGCATGATGAGTTGTTTGGTACACGATGAGTTCATCCTCTACGCTTCTAATATAGTTTACGAAGTGATGGCGTCAGCATGGCCTAATGGATAAGAACACGCGTTCTTAAACATCCGGTGTGCTGTTGCCGAGGTAAGGAGTTCAACCCCTACACGGGATAGCGGGACTAACGTGTTAACTTCTCGTCCTTGACTTTAGGACGTAAATTACAAGTACCTCTAAAGTCGAAGTGGGTTTGCCTGATGCCGAGGGACACTGGTACTAGGGAAAGCTAATCCACTCGCAAAATTCAATCCAATGCTACTAGAAGTAGTGTGTATGGACTACGATTGAGTTCAAACAAACCATGAAGTGATCGCCTACTCCAGTTAGCACAACTAAAGTGACAATAATGATAATTGTGGTGACGGTGAGGATGATAATGATCGTGATGATGATAATGGTGATGATGGTGGTGGTGGTGGTTATAATGCTCACGTTGGCTATAATTATTGCATTGGTGGTTATGCTGATGATGATGGGAATGGTGATGGTTGTGACGATGATGATAGTTGTTATGATGATTGTGGTGATCATTATGATGTTTATTACAGTTATAATTATTACGGTTGTGCTATGATGATGATTGTATTGATGGTGTTGTTGTTGATGGTGATGATGGCGATGATGATGATGATTGTCATGATGATGATGATGATAATGATGATGATTATGATGATGGTAATGATGATGAGGGTGGTAGTGGTGGTTGCGATGATGATGATGATAATGATGATGATGATGATGATGATGATGATGATGATGATGATGATGATGATGATGATGATGATGGTAATGGTGATGTTGGTGGTGATGATGAAGATAGTTGTGAGTATGATTGTGGTGATGGTTATGATGTTCATTACTGTTATAATTATTGTGGTGTTGCTATGATGATGATGATGGTGGTGGTAATGATGATGATAATGGTGGAGTGTTAACGATGATGATGGCGATGATGATGGGGGTAATGATGATTGTGTGGTGATGCTGAATATGCTAGTTCTAGTGATCGCGATGATGAGACTGATGATGCTAATCAAAGAAATGATGATCATGATGGCGATGGTGATGAAATTTGTGATGATGGTGATAGTTGTGACGGTGATGGTGATGGTGGTTGTGATGATGATAGTAATAGTGACGATAGTTATGGAGGTGATGATTATAATAGTTGTGATTGTGATGGTGATGGTGGGTTTGATGATGGTGATAGTTGTGATGATGATGTTGGTGATGATGGTTAGGATGATGATTTTGAGGATAACTGTAATGATGGAGGTGATGATAGTTATGATGATGATGTTGAGGATAATGTTTATGATAATGGTGATATAGTTATGATGATGATGATGGTGTGGATAGTTGTGATGATGTTGGTGATAATGATGATGATGATGATGATGATGATGATGATGATGATGATGATGATGATGGAGATGATGTTGATGATGATGATGATGATGATGATGATGATGATGATGATGATGATGATGATGATGATGATGATGATGATGATGATGATGGAGATGGTGATGATGCTCGGGGTGGTGATGATGATAATAATAAGAATTATGATGATGATGGTGAAGATGATGGTGGCAGTGGTGGTGTTGGTAATAGTGGTGGTTGTAGCGATGATGTACTGATGCTTTTAATGATGATAACAGCTGTTGTGATGGTAATGGTGATAATGGTTTTAAAAAAATGTCCCCTAAAAGTCGACAGGGTCGACATCATTGCACCGGGTTTTTATCCCATATGGCTCAGTCTCTTTCCTCAGCGCGGAGAGCATCGCATAAAGCACGAACTCCATAGCTCCAGCGACGACCCTCAGAAGTCTCCTAAAGAGTGCATTCGTGAACCGCAACCTTCGGAGCCCAAAGCAGACGGCTTGACCACTTCGCCACGGAGACCATAACGATGCCTGTAATGATAATGATGATGCCGAGAGAATTTCAGTAGGTCTTAAGACTTACGATTGTTAGCCCTACAACAGCCGCCACAAAGTCTGCAAGGTAATAATGTTATGTCACCTTCAATAGATAAGCATCCCGAAATTCAAACCCGAACCTGCAGTTTGAGAAACTCGAACTGCTTGGTCACCCTCTCATCTGCAACACTAAGCTTTAATTAGACGTATAGGCGCCATTTTAATCATACAGTACTGCTTACCCAGTCGCACTAAATACCACCTTATTACACGCCTCTGCTTCTCTGCAAGACGCGGGGGACGTTTAATACCGACCCGAAAGTTCGTAAGAAAAACAATAAGATTGTCACCTACAGCGGTAACTCTATATCAAGATAGAGGGATTAGTAATCACATTACTGCAGGCCAGCGATTTGACCCCAGTCTTACTCAAGACCAACGCATGAAGATACCCGTAATGCAGATACCGTTACTGAAATACTTACTGAAATACCAAACTATTTCATTAAGCATGGGCGGATATTGCAGAAATAGAATGTGGTAAACAAACTTGACTGTTTAGCACAAATAAAACACGAAGGGAAATGTGGAGAAAGACAAAGGTATAAAACATCACAATGATCAAGTTACATTGAGATAAATATGCTGGCAATAGCCAGATATTTTCCAATGGACTGCTAAAGTATATGTTTCTGCTCAAGCTGGTCAAGCAGGAGTATCAGGTTCCGACCAACAACAGACTCTTGTGGCAGGAAAGACATACGATCTTGTAGTCCGAGGGCAAAGTAAGTAGAATAACTGCAAGGAAGTGTTTTTCAGCAACTTGGTTGACTTTTGGTTCAGACCCATCGCAAAATTGTGGACAGAGAAATTGATTCTTCTCTTCCGGAAGGAGTGGGGGGAGGGGCAGGGAGAGGGAGAGATAGAGAGATAGGAGGGAGAGAGGAAGAGGGAGATAGAAAGGGGGATAGAGGGAGAGAGAGAGGGGGAGAGAGGAAGAGAAAGGGAAATAGAGAGGGAGGGAGAAGGAGAGAGATGGAGAGAGGAAGAGTGAGAGGGAGAGAAAGGGAGAGAGAGGGAAAGAGAGGAGAGAGAGATAATAAAGCTCTTGCGCTTAAACTTTCGGTCCTCTGACGGCGAGGAACGGGGTTCATCTCCTACTCTGGTCAGTTGGACTTAACATTGATTTTCTCTTTTAGATAGCAATAGATAGCAATTTTTTTCATATCTTTTACAGGACATCGCAGTCAGCGACAGCATCTCTGCCGTTGTGAATTTTTGACAAGTTTACGTTAAGTAGTTTGCCTTTGCTTTCTGAACGACCGGCACCGATACCAATACAAAACCAACGCAACGCGGTCTGCTGCGAAATCGCGGGCAGCTGTGTTTCGAACGCTGGTATACAGATTACGAACCGCGCCTGCAACACCTACGCCGCGGAGACCGGCTTTAGCAAACTACGCTTTTGATATGGTAGATCATGATATTTTAACTAGAAAATTAAAACAAATGAAGACAAGCACCAATATAGTGAACACAATCACGTCATTTCTATCCGACTGACAACAAGTCGTGTCCTTCAACAACTGTCTATCAAGACCCATAAAGTTTTAAAATGGTGTGTCTCAGGGTTCAATACTAGGTCCGTTGCTTTTTGCAGTTTATATTAACGATCCTCCTTTATATCTCAAAACAACGTGTGATCTATTTGCAGACGACTGCACTATATATACTAGTCAAGAGAACCGTTGTGAATTAGAAAATTCTTTACAAAAAGAACTTGATAATCTTACTAGATGGAGCAATGAAACCCGCATGCAAATTAACATCGACAAAACTAAATCCATGCTAATAACGACCAGACAAAACCTTCAGACCCTAGCCATAACTTGGGCAGCGCATGGACACATTACCTATAGCCTGGCATATTTCGCTGCATCTCTTCAGGTACATACTGCAGAAATCACACAACTTACGTGAATTAATTAGATAAATCCTTCAAATTGAAATATACACATGTTCGCACAGTAATGTCGATTGTCTACCACGGTAATTTTAAACTGACTAACATGTCTTTGTGCTTACACAAGGACGGCTTACGAAGGTTGATTAGTATAGCTTCAGCAAACTTTAACAATCGACTACTTTGTGTGTTGAACAACACACGGAAGGCACTGTCTCTTTCAACCACGTGACCACTCTCGAGCACATGTCTCCCGACCGATGAAGCCAGACTTTTCCGGTGTGTCGGCCTGCCTAGGCTTCCGAGGAGATGACGTAATGCAACGTCTGCGGGACCGGCTCACCACAGCAGTCGAGCGAACATTCTGTGCTGCAGCTCTAGTCATCAGGTACAGAAACACACCGATCCCAGTCC